>JANSVA010115933.1:0-10027 GCA_025504915.1 Erythroxylum reticulatum
CTAAGCAAGGAAATCAAGGTGGGTACATGTTTATAATAGAGTAAATAAGCCACTACTGTTTTTCTTTAAATCAAAGAGGTTTATTGATTTTAATTGCATTATAAGTGTTGCATCTATTGCTTTTGAATGATTTGTGAAATTGTTATATGTTTGTTATATGAATTATGTTGATATTTGATGAAAAGACTCTGCAAGTGATTTTTAAAAAGATAATGTGTTTATGAAATCATGTTTTCGAAATATTTCATGTCTACGAAAAGCAAGTTTTCAAGAAGTTCCATTTTGGACAGCAAGCTTAAAAGTTATGAAATATGTGTTATGTGGGTTTATAGTGGTCCCTCAAGAATGTCACGTGCACGTTGACCAAGTTATAGGCTTCTCCTGCCTACCCGCTAATGGCATGGAGCTCCTTCATGGACTCCCTCAAGTTTATGACTACACGGGACCATTATGTGGAAAGGTGTAGTTTTTTGGACCTACCGAAACCATTCTGATGTGCTTATGTGCTTATGCTATGTTAACAAGTTTGATGCATTCATGTTTTATAACTTATGAATTTTGGCTGAAGGCTTAAAGAACATGTGTTTTATGAACTCAATGAAAATTTTCTATAACAAGTAAAATAGTTTCAAAGTTTTTGCTTATTTTTTTATAAACTATTACCCACGAGTTTTCAAGCTCACCCCCTTGTTACTCCATCTTTAGGTGACAACTAAGAGATCAAGTGATCAAAAGCCTAAAGGAAATTCTCCAAATTTGCTCGATTTGTATTTTGAGTTTATTTTAGGAAAGCAACAAGTTTATTTGTTGAAGAACCCTTTTGTAATTTGAGACTTTGAGATGATATTGTAATGTGGCTTAGAATGCCATCAAAGACTTGTACAAACCTTAAGGAAATATAAATTGTGTATGGAGATGATTATTAGCTTAAACAGAAGGTTTTTGAGCATAAATTGTGGATATATATATATATATATACACACGTACACCTAAGTGAGATTCATGGGAAGGTAAGATAGGAATTATGATTGATTAAATGTAGATGGATGTGATGAGACAAATAAGCTAAGATTTGAGAGTTTAATGATGTCAATCTGGTAACAGAATGGTTAGGCTCAGGACGTTCCAAGTTTGTGAGATGCAAAATTACAAGCCTTCTATAGGGGAAAATTTGGATTGATCCAGGCCAAATTAGACCAAGTGGTCTTCTAGAAGGTTGTAGGTCTTTCTTTTAGCTTTCCTTTGGTATATAGTATGAAAGTTTTGGACCTCTAGTTCGAGAGTTATGGTCCTTAGAAAGGATAATGCTTAGGAGTGTCAAGATGTATCGTCTGTGATGACGTCACATCATTTGTGATGACATCATTTCGTCTTAGGAATGCATCGTCCGTGAAGATGCATCGGTTGTAAAGATGTATCGTTTGTAAAGATGTATCATCTGTGATGATGTCACATCATCTGTGATGACATCATTTCATCTTAGGAACGCATCATTAGTAAAGATGCATCGGTTGTAAAGATGTATCATTTGTAAAGACGTATCATCTTTGATGATGTCATATCATCTATAGAGTTGTATCATCTGTAAAGATGCTTCGTCTTAAGTGCTGCATCGTCTTAAGTTGACTTTGCTTTGTCTTAAGTTGACTCTGCTTCATCTTAAGAGTTGCATCATCTTAAGTTGACTTTGCTTCGTCTTAAGTTAACTCCGCTTTGTCTTAAAAGTTACATCATCTTGAGTTGACTCCGCTTCATCTTAAGTTGACTCTACTTCGTTGTTCTGCTTCGTTTGCCCTTTTTGCTTCATCTGCTTTCCGTTTTGTCTGCTTTCTGCTTCATCTGTTTTCTGCTTCATTTGCTTTCTGTTTTGTCTAATTTTCACTTCGTCTACTTTCCACTTTGTCTACTTTCTGCTTCATCTGTTTTCTGCTTCGTCTACTTTCTGTTTCGTTTGCTTTTCGCTTCGTCTGTTTTCTGCTTCGTTTCCTTTCTTTTTTGTCTTCTTTTCACTTTGTCTGCTTTCTGATTCATCTGTCTTTTTGTTTGCTCTGCTTTCTGCTTCGTCTACTTTTTGCTTCATCTACTTTTTTCTTCATCTACCTTCTTGTTTCATCTGCTTTCTACTTCGTCTGCTTTTTTCTTTGTATGTTTCTACTTATGTGACCTAAATTTCTTCTTCTGTATACTATTCATTTGATGCTATAATCTGCTCTATTTTTGGCCCTTCAGACGATAGAATTTGTCTTCAATGTCTTTATGAAAGTTGCAGATCTTAAAGTCCTCTTTTGAACCCTCCTAGAATGATCTTAATCTGAAAATCCTACAACAAGTTATGTCTTTTTCCCCAAGATAGGTGCAATACAGTTGAGGTTAAAACCCTGTTTGATTTTTTCAGCCATAACTTCGTTATCCAACATCCAAATCAGATGAACCTCGTGTTTAAATAAAATAGAGTCATGGAGCTATCAAATGATCTGAAGGAATAGAAATTTTAACCCAGCCTCTAAGATGCTCAATATCTGGATGAAATTTGAGTATAGAAAATTTTGCTTCAGTATAAGAAAGGTTTGAAAGATAGGGCCCGACACTATGGCATTAGAAATGAGGATTAACCAAGGATGACCAATGAGGTTAAATAGGAATAATATTACATGGTGACAAGCACAAGCACACGTCTTATGATAAGGAATGTTGGGCTTTGGAATTAGGGTCTAACACAGTTATGGTATCAAAATAAGAAGAGGATTCGATGATGGTTAAGGAAACCTCATTGGAATAGGTTCAGTGATTATGATTTCGCAAGAGTTAGGTTCTTAAAATGGTGCCCATCATTTGTGGTATCTGAGCAAGAGTTGGGTTTTGAAAACGGGATCCAACATATTTATACCTGGGTTAAATAATAAAAGGTTGGGCTAAAATACATGGAAGCCCAAAATAAAACAAAGTCCAAAAAACTAAATAAATAAATCTGATGTGTGGCGTCACTACTGGATCCATATGCTCTTGGGATTAAGTGAATTAAATATCCCACTCCCACTACTAAAATAAGTGGTGCACCAAACACTCCTTGGGCTTAAGCGATGAAGCATTAAAATAGCCTAAGTCTTTTTATCTTCAAGCTCCAAGTATATCCTGTCCAAAGATTTGAGTTAAATGGATTAGTTTGGGCTTAATTCCATTAAACTCTCCTCCAATAGGCTTGGAGCTCATCATCCTCTCAAGATAAAAGCCTATATACTTATAAAGAGCCTCTTTAAGTCTCTTGGCCCTAGCTTTGGTCATAGGTCCTTTTAGCATGGCTAGCTCTCTGCCTAATCCTGCTCAATGGTCTATGGTCCCACTCACATTAGTCCCTCCCTCCTCAGGAAGATTTGTCATCGAATCTGAATCCATATCAAAAGGAGAAAGATCAGCAACATTAAAAGTAGTAGACACATTATACTCACCTGGAAGATCAATTTTATAGGCATTGTCATTAATCGGCGCCATCACCTGGAATGGGCCATCACCCCTAGGATCCAATTTGGATTTCCTCTGGGTAAGAAACCTCTCCTTCCTCAAATGCACCCAAATCCAATCACCAGGTTCAAAAGTCACCATTTTTTGCCCCTTATTGGCTTGCTTTGCATATACCTTGTTCCTCTGCTCAATATGTTGTCTTGCCTTCTCATGCAACTCATTGACTATCTTAGCTTTCCTCTTGCCATTTGTACTAGACAAGTCATGCAAGGGTAAAGGCACCAAATCCAAAACAGTTAAAGGATTAAAACCATAGATAAGCTCAAAAGGTGAAAAACCTATGATAGAATACACACTCCTATTATATGTAAATTCAATAAATGACAAACATTCACCCCAAGTTTTCAAATTCTTACCCACTATAGCACACAACAAGATACCCAAGGTCTTATTAACTACCTCAGTCTGTCCATCTGTCTATGGATGATAAGTAGTATAATAGAGCAACTTTGTACCCAACTTGCCCTATAACACTCGCCAAAAATGGCTCAAAAACTTAGCATCCCTATCAGACATAATAGACCTAGGATTGTCATGTAATCTAATAACATCTCTGAAAAATAAGTCAGCAACATACACAACATCATCAGTCTTATGGCATGCAATGAAATGTGCCATCTTATTAAATCGATCAACCACAACAAAGATGCTATCAAAACCCCTCTTTACCTTAGGCAAGCCCAAAACAAAGTCTATAGAAACATCAACCCCCGGTTCGGTAGGCACAGGTAAAGGGGTATACAATCTATAAGGTTTGACAGTAGATTTTGCCTATCTACATGCAAAACACTTGGCACATATAAGTTCAACATCGCTACGCATTCCAGGCCAATAAAAATGTTCATGCAAAATATCCAAAGTCTTAGTAACCCTAAAATGACCCATTAATCCACCACTATAGGCCTCATGCATAAATAAGGTACGCATAGAACAATTAGGCACACACAATTGACTACCTCAAAATAAATAGTCATCATGCGTATAGAATTTCTAGAATGCTGCATGCTCACAAGCAGAATAAACAGTAACAAAGTCAACATCTGAAGCATACAAATCCTTAAGCTGCTCAAAACCCAAAAGTTTATAACTAAGAGTAGAATATAAAGTTACCTCTGAGATAATGCATCAGCTACCACATTCTCCTTCCCTTGCTTGTAGCGAAGCACATATGGAAAGGTCACTAGAAACTCCAACCAAATGGTATGTCTCTTGCTTAACTTGCCTTGTCCTTCAAGTACTTTAAGGACTCATGATCTGTCCGAATGACAAACTCTCTAGGATGAAGGTAATATCGCCACACCTTCAGTGCTCTCACCGCAGCATACAGTTCCTTGTCATAAGTCGGATAATTGAGTTGTGCACCACTAAGCTTTTCACTGAAATATACAACTGGTTTGTTTTCCTGCAAAAGCACAACACCTATACCAATCCCAAAAGCATCACACTCAACCTCAAAAGCTTTCTCAAAATCAGGTAAACAAAGAATAGGAGTAGAACACAACTTATCCTTTAACTCTAAAAATGCATGTTCCTATTCCTTACCCCCCATGTAAACCCTTTCTCCTTCTTAACTGTGTCAGTCAACGGAGCAGTAATAGTAGAAAAGTCCTTCACAAATCTCTTGTAAAAACTGGTAAGTCCATGAAAATTCTTCACCTCACTGACACTCTAAGGTTTTGTCCACTCTTAAATATCCTTCACCTTCTTACTATCATCCTCTATTCCCTGAGCACTGACTAAAAACCCTAAGAATAGAAGTCTATCAATGCAAAATGTACACTTCTTAAGGTTCGCATATAGTTTCTCTTGCCTCAATACATCCAAGACACACCTCACATACATGATATACTCATCAAGATTAGTGCTATATATTAAGATGTCATCAAAGTAAACAACCACAAATTTATCAAGAAATGCATGTAAGACATGATTCATCAACCTCATAAAAGTGTTGGGTGCATTAGTTAAACTAAATGGCATGACTAACTACTCATACAACCCATATTTAGTTTTAAAAGCAGTTTTTCATTCATCTCCTGATTTCATTCTAATATGGTGGTATCCACTTTTCAAATTAATCTTTGTAAAGATATATGCACTATGCAATTCATCAAGTATATCATCTAAGCTAGAAATAGGATGGCGATACTTTACATTGATTTTATTCACAGCTCTGCAGTCCACACACATCCTCTAGGTTCCATCTTTCTTTGGCACCAGCAATACAGGCATAGCACAAGGACTCAAGCTCTCCCTCACATACCCTTTCTCCATTAGCTCATCCACTTGCTTTTAAAGCTCCTTTGTCTCCTCAGGATTTGCTCCTATAAGCTGGGCAATTAAGAATCTGAGCTTCAGGCACAAAGTCTATCTGGTGCTCTATGCCTCTCAAGGGTGGCAGTCCCTTGGGCATCTCCTCAAGGAAGACATCTAAATAATCCTGCAAAAGAGATGAAAATACACTAGGAAAAGAATCAAGATGGTTAGTATCAGAAACTAAACACTCTCTATACCTAACTATCACAAGTGCTTTCTTCTCTCCAGTTGCTCTCCTTATGTCTTTTCCTCTGGCATACAAACTCACTCTTTTCTTTTTCTTTTTTCTCCTTGAACTTTCTCTCCTGCACATCCTACTTTCTTTTCCTCACCTGTGCAGTCACTCCCTATTGGGCCAATCTCTCTTTTCTTTTGGGCCTCTTTTCCCTCATCATTTTTTTATCTCACTACCTAAACCCTCCTCTCTTTACAAAGCTTGAACCTGGTCCAGGTAGATCTTATGAGGCAATAAAGGTAACAAAATGAAGTTCTTGCCCGTGAACTTAAATGAGTACTTGTTTGTGTACCCATCATGTGATACTCGCCTATCAAACTGCCAAGACCTCCCTAATAGCAATTATCCTATCTCCATGGGTATCACATCACACAACACCTAATCCTCATACCTCCCTGCAAAAAATGGCACCAATACCTGTCTAGTCACCTTCACATCCACACTATCATTAAACCATTGTAAATTATATGGCTCCGGATGTTTCCTACATGTCAATCCCAATTTCTCCACCATAGTTTGACTAGCCCCATTGGTACAACTACCTCCATCTATGATCAAGTTACATACCTTTCTACCTACCAAACATCTTGAATGGAATATGTTCTCCCTCTGATCTAGAATCTTATCTCTAACTCTAGCACTTAACACTCTCCTAATTATAAGTGCTTCTCTTGTGACAACTCTTTTCACACATTCATCATCATCATCACAAACACTATCACATGGAAAATCATCATCGTTATCCTCAGAATCAATAACCCCATTATCCCTTATATACATCACTTTTCTATTAGGGCATTGAGAAGCAATATAGCCAGTACCTAAACATTTAAAACATTTTATAGATGAATGTTTATTAGAAGTAGCTTGGGTGTTAGAAGTAACTTTTTGCTCAGATACCCCAATTGGTTTATTAGGTGCTTCTTTGAAGTCCACCCCCTTATCCTTGTACTTCTCCTCCTTCTTGAGCCATTTTAAGTTCCATGAATAACTAGAACTTGCTCCATTCCTTGCTGTCACTTTAGCTTTGAGCTGTCTCTCCACCTTCATGGCCATTTTCACCATGTCCTCAATCTCTAAGTAATGTTATAACTCCACCACATTTGCTATCTCCCTATTCAATCCACTGAAGAACCTTGCCATGATGGCCTCGGGGTCCTCCACTATATTAGCACAGATCATAGTAATCTCCATCTCCTTGTGATAGTCCTCTAATGACTTAGACCCTTGTGTGAGTCTTTGGAGCTTTTGATACATCTCCCTATATTGGTAAGAAGGCACAAATCTCTTCCTCATACATGCCTTCATTGCTGCCTAAGTATTGAAGGGTCTCTCTCTATTCCTCCTCCTAGAGGTCACAAGCTGATCTCACCATATTAGTGTATAATTTGTAAATTCAACAGCAGCAAGTTTTACCTTCTTCTCCTCTAAGAAGTTATGGCACTCGAAGATCAAATCAACCTTCCTTTCCCACTCTGAGTATGCCTCAGCATCATTACTCCTCTTAAATGCTGGGATCTGCATCTTGATGGGTTTGAGGTCTCCATCTCGCCTATTGAATGTTTCTTCTCTCCGAGCTCTCCTGGGCATCCGCTCTTTATAGTCCTCCTCCTCCTCATCAAACTCCTCCTCCTCAGGCTCATACTGTGGTGGTTGTCTACGAGGTGGTGGTTGTTGCTGATGAACATCTGCACGCCTGCCCTGAGGTTCCTCGCATCTCCCTTATCTGAGCTCATCCATTTATCCCCATGCTGCATAGCTCTCAAAGTGAAAGCGATATTGGCGTCTCCGCCTTGGTTGTCATCATTACTGCCTCCCTATGACATTGTAAATAAAATGATATACCTGCAAAATAAGGTTAGTGATAAACAACCTCACACACTCCCTCACGTGTTTTACTTAAGAATTTGTCACTCCCCTTATGTTTAAGTCACAACAATGACTCCCCCAAATAAGCTCACACACTCTTACCTTTTACTACTTAATGTTCTCTAAAATCCAAGTTACAATTAGAACCACAGCTTCAACAAATCAACGTTCCCAAATGTAGCTCAGATAACAAGTAACAAGCAACTCAAACCAATAACCAATAACAAGCTAGCAAATTTGAAAAATTTTGAAACTATTTGTCACGGTTGATTGAAACAAATCACAGTCAAGTAAAAAGTATGGGAAAACAAAAAAATCAAATTTTTTCAGATTTTTTTTGTTCCGACACTTTTTTCAGACTTTTTTTTCATTTTTTCGATTTTTTAGACTTTTTTTTAATTTTTTCCTTTTTTTCAAAATTTTTTGAACTTTTTTTCGACTTTTTTTTGACATAAGCTGAAAGTTTTCAGCAAATAATTGAAAACCCTAACTAAAATAAAAACAAGAAAAAAGATTGAAATCCTAGGCTAAAAGTTAATTCACACATGAATTGATGATCCGATGATAATTAGATGGTGATAGGCGGCGGTTTCTTGAATTTTGACAGAGCTGACCAAGAATTCTCCTTTAAACTAAGGCTTTGATACCAAAATAACACACACCACAGAAGGATTGATGTCAATTTGATGGTGTTTTCGATAGGTGTTTTGTTTTGGAGTGCTTTCGACCTTGAGGAATTAAGGAGGATGGAAATTTCAAATTCAACAATCAAGAAAAATATGGATACGCAAGGTTTGATTTCTACGACACCTCTTAGAAACTTGTTTCAAACAATCCCAATGATCAAAATAAAACCAAGAGAAATGAACAATCGACACGCCACAATTAGGAAAGTAATTAATAAGTGAAAGATGGTTCGAAAGGTAATAAGAACAAGAGAATAATGTTTCTCCCTATTGAAGCCAATGACACTGCAACAATTCTGATCTAAAAGTTGCAAAAATTTAACCTAAAGACACATATTTATACCTAGTTTAAATAATAAAAGGTTGGGCTAAAATACATGGAAGCTCAAATAAAACAAAGTCCAAAAAAGTAAATAAATAAATCTGATGTGTGGCGTCACTATTGGATCCATATGCTCTTGGTATTAAGTGAATTAAATAGCCCACTCCCACTACTAAAATAAGTGGCGCACCAAACACTCCTTGGGCTTAAGTGATGAAGCATTAAAATAGCCCAAGTCTTCATGTCATCAAGCTCCAAGTGTATCTGGTCTAAGGATTTGAGTTAAATGGATTAGTTTAGGCTCAATTCCGTTAAACTCTCCTCCAATAGGCTTGGAGCTCGCCATCCTCTCAAGATAAAAGTCCACATGCGTATAAAGAGCCTCTTTAAGTCTTTTGGCCTTAGCTTTGTTCATGGGTCCTTCTAGTATGGCTAGCTCTTTGCCTGGTTCTGCTCGATGGTCCATGGTCCCGCTCACATTAGGGCCAAAGTTGGTGACTTTTAAACCTTGAGATTCGATTTAGGTGCATCTGAGGAAGGAGAGGTTTCTTACCCAACGGAGATCTAAGCTGGATCCTAGGGGTGATGGTCTGTTCCAGGTGTTGGAGAAAATAAATGACAATGCTTACAAGATTAACCTGCCAGGTGAGCATTTTGTTTTGCAACTTTTAATATTATTGATCTTTCTCCATTTGATATTTATTTAGACTCGAGGACGAATCTTCTTGAGGGGGAGGGATTGATGTGAGCAGGAGTAAGGACTACCATGGAGATGGCATGTGTGATGGGGGCAAGCTTGTCATTCCAGTTAGACCTATGTCTAGAATTAGGACCAAGAGACTCAAGAAGGCTCTCTGTTGGCCCCGAATGTTTTTTTTAGTTAAGCATGATTTAGATAATTATGAGGCTTGGATAAGTGAATTTTTGGGAATTAATTTTTTTAAATTGTATTTTAATTTTTTAAATTTTATTTATGTCTATGTTAGTAGAATTTATTTCATGTGTTAGTTGAATTAAAGGTGGTAAAAATTCATAAAGGGGTATTTTGGGTAGTTTACTTAAGGTTAAAAGCACTAAGGC
>JANSVA010115994.1:0-10027 GCA_025504915.1 Erythroxylum reticulatum
ATAATGGAAGCTTGTTTGTTTTTAACACCAATTATATTAAATCCATATGTTCATGATTCTTCAAGTTAATTAGTATTGATATCTAGTATAATATAAACATATTGTGCATTTAATTTTTAAACAAGCAATATTAATAAATAATTATGTATATGCTTATGCTATTATCCTAAAGTAACTATTGTGATCCTAAACACAACTAAAAGAAAGAAAAAATAAAGCTAAAATTTTAACTTAAAACACACTAAACATGAAAATCTTATGTATAATCATCTAGAGACTGGATTATAGGCTTTGATATGCCTGTTTCTGCGTCATATTTCACATTTAGCTTTTCTACCTTATCTATCTTTAAAGCCTTCAAAATTGTTTTTGACTAAGTATTCTCCTTATTTCATATTGCATATAATATATAAACTAATTTTATAGATCATCCCTACAAAATTGAAGGCGGTTGTGAAGTCCATCACAAATCTTACTTAAGGAGCATTCATCCGAGAAAACTGACTATATTGTGAAGGCGTACCATATCTAGGTTGAAAGATAATACGTAGAAGGCCAAAATAATAAGTATATCAAACGTACTTGGCAATTGTTAGAAAGAAAGTGGAAGGCGAATTAACAAAATGATGTGTGAACCAGACAAGACAACCCTTTGAACAAAGATAAGAGTGCGGATCAACTGACGGTGAAGATGTGCCAAAGAGGGAGAAGATGGACTTCACAAAATTTTGGGAATTTAGGGTTCCTTAATTTAACCATTCCAAACGAACTTTTACTTTTTTATCATGGCATTTAAAAATGTAGTAACAATGCCACGTTATACATTGTAACGGTACGTGTGGACACGTTCTAATTTTCATCCAAAAAATCCTTAAATTGAGTAGACTTGGGAAAGTTTAGACCTTCGTTGAGCAAGTGACAATTTTAAGTTCTAAATTGATCTAACTTTAAAAGGTTAGGCCTCAATTTAGGCTTTTAACCCTAATTTTCAACCCCCAATCTCATTATAGGAATTTCATCAAGCAACACCTTTGATAATTCAGTGCTCACAAAAATTTAAGCATAACCAATTCTCTTATTTTTAGTTGTATTTTCATCTAGGCAAAGTAGTTTTCCAATGAAGCTAAATAAAGAACTTAGTCCCTGAGTAGTCCAATACTCTAAAGGAATATTGTGAAAATTAATCCATAAGGGAATGCTTTAAAGTTTCACATCCTTAAGCTTCAATCCTGGATGTCAGACTTGGAGAAACAGAGGTTATTGAGCCATATGCCATGGGTCCTTTAGAATTTTATGAGCAATAGAGCTAGAGGAAAAGTAAACAAGAAAAGGTTATCTTCAAATACAATGACTTCAACCATACCTCTATTTTTTCAAAATCTATAAGCCCATCTTTGAACGATTAGGAAGGGTGGTTTATTTTTGAAAAAATCCCACCAAGGATGAGTCCTATCTACGAGCACCCTCCTTTAGGAATTTAATATTAGGATATATGACCAGTTTACATCTTATTCCTAGAGTTGAAGCATATTGGTCCCCCATAACCTGTTTCTACCCCATAACTTATTTTTACCCCATAACGTGTTTCTAATTTTTCCTTAGGAGATAAGATAGGAATAGAGGATGAGGAGTGAGTTGCTGCACTAGAAAGCAGCTTAGTAGAGGAAGAGATTAAAGGCAAAGGTGGAAATTCACCTAGTTTTGAAGAGTTATCAAGCTACATGATAGTAGGACAGGAGGAGTAATGAAGCCTTAAGGTGGATTTTGAAGCAAATAGTATCAAGGAGAAAGTTTAAAACATAAAAAGGAAGAAATGAGATTAAAAGCAAATGGATGAGGGAGGAAATAGTAACTAGAGAAAGCTTGTGGAAGAAGAAGGTTTAGGTGTTTAAATGTTTAAGATGAGTGGTACCATGAAAAGGTTAAAGCTAGTCACAGATTTGGTAGGGAGAGAGGGTAAGGATTATAGTAAGTTATTAACTGGTGGATAAAAGATTGACTATATACCATTTAGGTAAGGAACAACCTTTTAAAAAGCTAGTAAGAGTTTTGTTAGTAGAAAAGGGTAAGGTCTAATAGATAAAAACTAATAAAAATAAGGGAGAGGTAAGACGAGTTAGGCAATTGGCTAAGAAGTTTCTAGAGAGAGGTGAGACCCTATCATTATATCTTTTTTTCTCCTTTTCATTAGCCCATTACTAATATAGAGTGGAGACTTTCCTTAAGCCAAGAAAGTTTGTTAAGAAGTGTTATCTATACTAGAATGTTAATAGAAGAATCTTCATGGGACCTTTTTTCAGATAATTATAGGAGGCAAGCAATTTCTTTTCACCCTATTGTGATTGGTTTATCACATAGTTAATAAATAAGGCAAGACCAATTTTAACTCCTATGATAAGAATTTTGATTATATGATGGTAAGCGTGATTGGAATTTCTATGCCTCATCTTATAACTATATTTGGAGCTATTATTTGGTATTCATATGATAAGGTTGACAATATCTTTTGCTAAAATTATTTTTCAATTTATGAAAAAAGTTGGTATAACCACAACAATCTCTTCAAACACCAAGAGTGATCAACATTGGACACATTTGATGGATTTGGGTTACATTGTTTGACTTCTAACTACTAAATAATAGTTAGGAATTTAAATTTCAATATAAAATATATCCTTTGAAATTATAAAGAATTATGCTGATCATTTTCAAGATGAATTGGAATTCAAATAAGTGTTATTCTCTACAAACAAATATCATCTAACATGTGGAAATAAGAAATTAAATTCATAAGTGAAATTGTGCGTATAATATATTGATCATATTATTTATGTTTAGATTTTCCTTCAATGAGTGTCATCATTAACCATTATGATATTTCTGTCTAAACTATCATTGATTTTACTTCTTCTTTTAGTGTTCCATGATTGTGAATTAATTCCCCTTAAGCAATTTTTTATAATGATATTCAAATATCATAGGTGTATCTCAAACATGAGCCAAAGTGGTTAATACTTTAAATTTTTTCTTTAATAAGTATCAAATTATCAATTAGATTTTTCATCTACTAATGTAAGCAATGACAACCTTTTGTTCTTTCTTTTTTGAAATAAAATAAATGGAAAACATTCTAGTGATGGAATGATTGGCAAATTTTGATTTCACTTTATTACAAGCATTGATTGACATAATGCAATGTTTGGTTGTTAGGGTGATTGTGCTGGACAATACATTAGATACTAAGAAACATAAGATGTTCTTGAAAAATCCACAATATTTCGAGGCTTAGTTTATGGTAGAAAAGAATTTGATCCATCAACAAAACTAAAAAATCCATAACTAAAAAGAATATTGATCATTTGAAGCTTCCAAGGAACATAGCTTCTTCCATTTTATTCAAAGTTAAATGGAATATGAGACAATGCATTAAGTAATGTTAGATTCTTATTGGTGGATAGAAGGTTATCTTAAAACCATAGCATGTGCCATTACTGGGGAGACATTGAGGAGATCTACAACGATTAGTGAAAAGTTAAAGTTGACCCCATCACTAAGAAGTACATGCCTAAGAATACAAAGCACAAAATCATTTTGTTTCAAAAAGGAGAGGAAAGAAACATGCTCCAAAAGTAAATGATGAAAAGATGGACATTCAGAAGAAGAAAGATGAGAATTTTGAAGAAAAATTATGGAAAGGTAGAAAAGTATGTTAAAAAAAGAAATAAAGGATGGAGCTTATGATACTAGTACTAAAACAATAGTTTCTTCTAAAAAAGATAAAGATGGAACAAATTTTATTTTATCTTAAAAATCTAAATAGGAAACCATTGAAGTAGAGCCTAAATACAAGGAAAGAAATGCTAATGATTATAGGGTCTCAAAATGAAAAAATAAAATGGAGGACGTTAATGGAAAGAATGAGTTATTAGAGATTGAAGTTAGTGATAAGGAAAAGGTTAATATAAATAACTATTAAAGAGTTACAAAACAAAGAAACAATGATGAGAAACAAGATAATGCTATTTCTATAGAGGAGATGAAGGATAAAGAATGAGTGAATAGTGGTTGTAAGAAGCCTGACTTTAAACTTACTAATGAGGTGAATGAGGACGAACATAAGTGGTTAATAATGGTTATAATGGTGATCTAAGCAGAATCCCTTATGTTGGTATATTAACTGACATGGATGGGTGCTAGCCTTTTTCTAACTTATTAGGCTCTTTAATTGTATGAATGAATGTAGCTTTAATGTTGTAATGAATAGCCTATCTATTTTTATTCAATTTGTGTAAATAGTTACAAGTTAGTTATATGTATAACCTAACTTCCATTTATTGGTAAACTTATAGCCTTCAACGATTATAGCATCAAGCATTACTTACTAATGATGCTGCATTTATGTGCTTATATAATATATACTAATTTATGTTAATGGGAGGGATTAAATGTTTCTCATACTCCTTTAGTTTATAATGTTAAGAATGTTCCATGAAATGCTAAAGGTTCCAAGTTATGGTGAATGATATTAGGTTAAATAACGTTCAAATTTATTCACTTCTTAAAATAATAATTAATTTGTTTTAAAGTTTGAAGAGCTAAGAATAGTACCATATCAGGCTAGACACAAAGTGCAACCAGTTCCAAAATTTTCTTCATTTTATAGAGGGAAATGGGGAAATTTGGTACAGATTATAAAGCATGTCAAATGCCAGTTATATAATGATCAATGAAGAGTAAAAGAAGTGTAATAAGATTAGTGCCAATCTTAAATCTATACAGGGGTTGGTTCTCAAACCTAATTTACGGTATTGTCATATTCTTTAGGTTTATTAGAATTAATCTAAGAGACTTGTAATAAAATTCTATTAGACTTAGACTTATGTTAGAAATATAGTCAACCTTAGTAGAATTTTTGGGATTATGGAGATTCTCTTAATTGTTTTTATTTCTAGTACACTTTTTTTAGTTTTTAATTATATTTTCATCATTTTTTTCTTATTAAGTCAAGGAGGAAGATTTATAGAAAGGATTAAAGAAGCAATGCTAACTTCTTTCAACTTTTTCTTTAACTTTTTTCTTTTATAATGGGAGTGATTCATTTATGTTTTATGTTATTATATTTAGTATCTAGAAACTTTAGTTGTGGTTAAGGATTTAACTTATAAAGATTGATTTAATTATTTATATATAATTTGATTAATCACTGATTGAATTTATTCTATTTGATTTTAATTGTTGGATTTATAATTAACAACCATAGATTCAATTATAGAGATTGTATGATAGACTAAAAAGTGAAACACGACCTTTGACTAGGAGAATAAACATTTCAGTGATAAAAAATAACGTTATCCTAGACTTTAGTGATAACATTTTGATTAATTATAATTAATGAGTTTGAATAGGTTAAATTACACATTAACAAATATTAGTTACCTAGTTAGATATACCTATGTGTCTTGACAGAGGGCATATATGAATTAGGGTAGTTATTATTTTAACTTAAATAATTAAATATGCATATTAATTGGTTATTTATATAAGTGAACGCTAAATCCATAAAGTTTGTTTATTTTATTTCTTTTATTAGTTTATTTGTTTTCTTCTACTTAGTTTATTCATTTAATTACCAATTTAGTTTTGAGTTTAACTAAGATTAATAGGATTTAATAATAATTCTTTATTGAATTGATACTCTAGAATATCTCCAATTTTATTAAACTATCTACGATTAGATTTACATGCTTGTAAATGTAGAGTAAATCAATATCTTTGCATATGCAATGTCTATAGTTCTTAATCAAAGCATGTTGAATCTCACAACGGGTATATTCTTATGATTGAAGAATTCATGTTTACCCTTAGTGAAGGCTAAATTAGCCTTTTGGACCTAATCTGTATCAATGCTTTGCCCTAAGAAATAAAAACAATTATACATGAGATTCCATAAAAATCCTACAACAGATCATTTAATTGCAAAAGTTTAGAGACACTTATGAAAGGATCATGTACTTTAAATAATATACAAATTATGACACGATATGACTCCAAAGATACTCTTAAATTGTGAGAAATACAAAATACTACAATATTATGGAACACATTATACTAGAAAATGAAAGACACTTCACAAAATGCTCCTTTTTATCATCATATCGGCTAATCAAAATTCCAACCATCACATACGCAAATCGTTCTGAGAAGTTCTATAATTGATCAGTTAAAATTCTCAGAAAAAAATATAATTGGTAAATTACCATATCAATGTTTCATACACTTGTCGTTATACTCCTACCGCTCCACATCATCCACCATCTAACTACACTGCATTCATTGTTGCTCTACATCATTCTCACTATCATATAGAACATATTCTTGCACATTACCCACCTTTGCACACCCTTCACTGTCGTATGCACCTAATGTGGCATTGTAGGTGTTTCAAAGAAAGAAAAAAGTGATTGCATGTATGATTATAAAGACAAAGTTTTAGGGGAGGAATGCAATGGTTAAGAAAAAAAGTAAACAAATCAAATCAAGTGGGTCAAGTCATTGAGTATAGAGTTAATAACTTTTTTTAATAAAGTGAATCTCATTATGTTTATGTGATATTATTCAACAATAGTTAACAAAGTATAATAAACAAAAAATATTATAAACTTTTTACAAAAACACAAAGAGATTCCACAAGATTATTAAATTATATGGAATTTTTGTAAAATTTACGAAAACTTAAAAAAAACTTCTTATTTCTTTAACTATAATGAGTGTATGTACTTTTCATCATTACAAGGTTACATTTTCCATTTTTTTGGAAAAATAAATAAGGAAATTTCATTAAAGGGATAAGAGGCCTACCATACAAGTACAAGGCTATAGTTATAAGGGAGATGAATCTAAGTAGAGGACCGTCTTCTTAATAAAACAAAACTAGTAATGATGCTAGAACATATAAGGTTATAGTTACACCAGGCCCCAATTATATTTCATAGAAGAGCTTAAGCTATCAGTTGCTTGGTTAGCAATCAATATCTTCCTAATCCAACAGTAAGTCCTATTTATCACTGCATACTTGTCTTTCTCTAGCTACTAGCTAAGTTACAAATGAAGCCTTACGCATTAGAGATTTCCATACTATGTTAAACCTGGGAGTATTCAGATGTTGAGTTCTTAATGCCTTAAAGCAAGAAATTGGAGAATTTCCTGTTTGCACTAGCAGACCAACTTAATATATTCTTATTGAAGGAGTTAGGCATGTAGCTTATTAGAATAGCCTGAAACTTTTCAGGCCATCTACTAAATTAACCATTCATTGTTGATAATTATGCAAGATACTTAGAATGGATTGACCATCTACTCAGCAGATTAAGCATTTCATCTCTTTTGATCAAAGGGCTTTGGGCATACCAGTTATTAAACCACATTTATGAGTCATTCCCATTACCAATTATACTTTAATCATAGGATAAATAATATGTTCGTGCCTTAGACTGTTAATGAAAGGCCAGGAGTTTTCAATGTTCTCATCCAACTGCCAAATATTGAAGTTATTCAAGTAATAAGCATGTATCCATCTTCTTTAAAGAGTGTCTCTATCATTTAGAACCTTCCAGACCCTCTTAATAATAATCCTAGTCCTCCCTTTTGCTTTCTCTAACTTAGGTAATCTCATTTCATCTTAGCACCCTTAAATACTTTTGCTTTCCCAAACCATAGGAAGTTCTTCATACATCTTTCACTCTTTTGTGTCTTCATTGGTAAAGTCAAGTGTGAGAGCCAGTGGATGTAAAGATTGCTAAATACTGATAAAATAAGCTAAACTCTCCTAGCTTAGGAGAGAAATCTATTCTGCTAGGCATTTATCCTTTTGCTATATCTTTCCACTAACTACAAGCAATCCTAATGCTTTAGTTTCTTGGAGGATATAGGTGCCCCCTAAATACTTGAAGGGAAGCTTTTGAATATTTAGAAAAAAATTATCCTTCAATCTCTCAAAGTTAGTGACATTCTAGGAGAATTACATATTACTTTTATGATAGTTAACTTTCAAACCAGACAGTTTACAAATCTTTATGAGGGATTTATGCAAAAATAGTTAAAGACTTTGAATATGCAACATAAGATATCTGCAAAATTAAGATGATTGAGGTGTAAAGTCTCATATTTGTGGTTATATGGAAAATCATGGACTTCCTTCAATGTTTAAGTTAATAATTCTATTAAGTATTTCTACAGAGATTGAAAATTGATCTAGGGATAAGGGATAACTTTTGAGCAAGTTTTACAATTTACAAAATCCTCAATAATCAACAAGTGTATAGGTCGTACTTTGTAGTATTTAAGGGTCAATCCCACTAGGAGGGTACTAGCCTAATCATAAGTCGTCTAAGGCTTAGAGAAAAGAAATAAAGAAATAAAGATTGCATAAGTGAACACAGAAAGTAAATACTAGAAATTGATTCAAGAACTATAAAGTAGAAAATTCAACGAGACAGAATTAAACTGAGTAGGCACACAGGTCACCATGAAAATAAGTCAAGAGAGTTAATCAAGTTATGAGAGAGAGGATTTTACCTATCGTTAATGCTAATCTAACAATTTATGTGTTTAAGGGATGTCGATTCTAGACGGTCGTAGGGTTTTTTACTCTTTCTCGAGGTGCAACCATTAAACCTTAAATTGTAAATCTTGATCTAATTAAGGAACTTGTAATCTCTTAATTCACAAAGTACCTAAAATTCTCATTAGTTCTAAAGCTTTCTAATAAAGAATCAGGTCTTGCACGAGATCTCTCTCTATGAAATTACCAATTAGATTGATTAAGTGGTCAATTAAATAGCCTAACTTTCATTAATCTGATCTAATCATTTTTATCCAGCTCACCCTCTCAGTTTGTTACCGAAACATACAAATACATTAATTAATCATAACACCCAAATCGATAAACAAAAAAATAACTAAATCAACATTAACTTAAAGTAAAATCTAGAAGGATAGTTTAGAACATTATCAATAACCCGAAATCCATTTCCATACAATCCATCTCAACTTTATACATTTAAATAAAAAAGGAAATGAAGAGAAATTGGAACTTAAGTTGGACAAATTAGGAAGGCAGCGACGTCAGGATACCACCTGATTTGTGGAGAAGTAGCATTGAGATCCACTTCTTCTTCCTCCTTCTTCCTCTTCTTCTCCTCTCTCTCTTCTTTTTCTCCCTTTTTAGGGTTTCCAAAAGTGGCTGAATGTAAAGCTCCTTCTTTCTGTTCTTGTTGATCTATTTGTGTTCTTTTGTGATTAAGTTGAACTAGGATTTTTCCAGAATCTAAATGATCCAAAACATCCCTCAAAACATAAAGTTTGGAAATGGATACGCGTCTGCCCGACACTGGCCATGATTATGGCCTATGTTAGGACTTTTTGTAACAATTGTGGCCTATAGGCCAAGATTGTGGGCCATACAATTGGCCTCAATTTTCTCCGAAACTTCTACGTTTTTCGATCTTTACCCTAAAACATTCCCAAACATATCAAGGTACTTTGAAAACATCATATTTAAGCTCAAAGGATTATTCTAACCCATAAAATACTTAAAACATAAATAAATCACAAATTAACACAATTCTACCCAAAACACATACAAAACAATCGAATAAACGGCTAAACACATGTCAAACCATACCCTAAAATATGATGCGTTTCATACCTATCAACATCCCCACACTTAAACATTTACTTGTCCTCAAGCAAACAAAATAACAAACAACACAAAGAACAAAACATATAATGCAACAAATGAGGCAATGACTTCAACTTTACGAAATAATTTAACTCTAAATACAATCATTCAAGTTGTTCCATATTATTAACACGTGAAATCTGCATCTAAGCACCTTGTACTCAATATACAAACTAATCAAAATTTTAATGTTGAGTCTATTCACCCCTAGCACTTGCACACACACATTGATAATCATTTAATCAAAACAAAAGTGTAGCTATTCCTCAGTAGGTTTTCATGGAAAAT
>JANSVA010116034.1:0-10026 GCA_025504915.1 Erythroxylum reticulatum
TGGAGCTCCTACAAGGACTCCCATAAGTTCACAGCTACGTAAGACCATTATGTGGAATTGTGTATAGTATGTTCTATTTTGGATGCACCTGAACCATTTTTATATGCTTATGTGCTCATGATAAGTTGCCAAAAATGATGCATACATAATTTATCATAACGTAAATTTCTGCATTGGAAAGAACTTCATAAATGGTTTTTCTTATTACCAATTATAAATTGTTACCCACGGGCTTAAGCTCACCCTCCTTTTTCCTTCCCTACGTCTAGGTGATGAGCAAGATATCGAGTAGACAAGGGTTAGGGCATCACTCCAATTTTTGTATATTTTGTATTTGAAGCAAATTTTGTAAAGGGAGGCTTTAGTTGCTTATTGAGAAAATCATAGATTATGTGCCTTCTGTATTTTGAAAATTTAAGATATTAATATATTTATGGATTCAAATGCCCACTAAAGCTTTGTAAGACTCTTATCTTTTAATGCAAATGAAATTTAATTACATTTTTGACCATGACTCTCTTTTAAGATTGTGCATTGCATTTTAAAGTTCCCATAAGGGAACAATTCGTGTTTAGATTTCAAGTGAAGTTCTAAATTAATCTAGGATGATTTAGCCAGCTATGCCTTTTGGAAAGTTGTAGGTCTCTCTTTTACCTTTCCAACGGTATATAGTATAGAATTTTCAAACTTCTAGGTTAAAAGTTGGGGTTTATAGAAGGGGAGATACTTAGGAGTGTGAAGATGCATCGTCTATAAAAAGGTATTATCTGTAAAGACGTATCTTTTGTAATGACGTCATGTCGTCTATGATGACATCATTCATTTTAAGGGAGGTATTATCTATAAAGACGTATCGTCTGTAATGATGTCATATCATCTGTGATGATGTCATTCGTCTTAAGAGATGTATCGTCTGTGATGACGTCATATTGTCTATGATGACATCATTCATCTCAAGAGTTGTATCGTCTATAAAGACGCTTCGTCTTAGGAGATGCATCATCTGTGATGACGTTATATCATCTGTGATGACATCATTCGTCTTAAGGGATGTATCATCTATAAAGAAGCTTCATCTTAAAGAATGTATCGTTTGTAAAGATGTATTGTCAGTGATGACGTCATATTGTCTGTGATGACATCATTCGTCTTAAGTTGACTTTTTCTTCATCTTAAGTTGACCATCTGTATCATCTTAGGTTGACTTTTGCTTCGTCTTACGTTGACCATTCTGCTTCGTCTGTCTTTCAGCTTTGTCTGCCTTTGCCATTCGTCCGTCTTTCAGCTTCGTCTACCTTTGCCATTTTTCTATCTTTCAGCTTTGTCTGCCTTTACCATTCTTCTGTCATTTTGCTCCGTCTGTTTTCTACCTATGTGACCTAAACTTCTCCTTCTATACACTATTCGTCTGATGCTATCGTCTGGTCTATTTTTGACCCTTCATACGATAGAATCCGCCTTCGAGGTCTTCATGGAAATTGTAGACCTCAAAGTCTTCTTTCAAACCATCCTAAGATGGTATTAATCTATTATCCCAAATGATAGTTTTGCTGATTGCCTCAAGATAGGTGCTATAAGATTGAGGTTTTTTCTAAATAAATTTGTCCTGAAAGAGAAGAAGGGTGTTGTTTTGATGTTTGTCCTGGTAGGGGATCACCACCCTTGTGGAACACACATTTAGATGCCACTTGGGATGTTAGACGCGTGAACTACAAAGGCAGGGTCCTAACAGCTGATGCATTAAGCAGGAAATCTAATAGTAATGTAACACAAATTCAAGTATTGAGGTTACCAAATCTAGTTCAACTGAGAGCACTAAATGTTGAGCTAAGTTTAAGACAGAATGAAGCACTGTTAGCTATATTGAACCTTAGACCGGTATTACATGAAAGGATTAGAGTAGCTCAAAGCAAAGACCTAGAAGTAGTGAAGATTATAGAGAAGTTAACATTTAATATGAGTTTTGAGTTTGAGTTAAGAAATAACACATTGTGGTTAAATAAGAGATTATTTGTACCAGATGTTGATGGTTTGATAAAGGAAATTTTAGTGCAAGCATATATAGCAGCCTATGTTATGAATCCTGGTACTACCAGGATGTACAATACTCTGAAATAACATTTTTGGTGGTCAAGGATGAAGAAACAAGTGGCTGAGTACGTTGCTAGGTGTTTGACATGCCAACAAGTTAAGGCAGAGCATTAGGCACCAATTGGGAAATTACAGTCATTACCTATTCCAGAGTGGAAATGGGAGAAGATTACAATGGATATTATTATAGGCTTACTGAGAAAACCAAGGTAGCACAATGCTATATAGGCCATTGTTGACAGATTAACAAAATCAGCTTATTTCTTACCTATTAGAGAGAATAACACACGAGACCAATTAGCTTGGAAATATGTAAATAAGATAATGAGGTTACATGGGGTCCTGTGTCTATTGTATTAGATTGAGATCCCATATTTACTTCTAAATTTTAGGGCATCCTATATACATCATTAGGTATAAAGTCAAATTTTAGTATAAAGTTTCATCCTCAGACAGGCAAATAAAGTGAGAGGACTATTCAAACTGTTGAGAATATGCTTAGGGCTTGTGTTTTGGAGTTTCAAGGAGTATGGGATGAATATGTAGCTCTCATTGAATTTGTATACAATAAACATTATCATAGTAGTATTTGTATGGCTCCATATGAGGCCTTATATGGTAGAAGGTGTGAGCACCTTTGTATTGGGATGAAGAAGGCCTAAGGATTGTTGAAGGCTAGAGTTGGTTCAAGATACCATTGATAAGGTAAAATTGATCTACAGTATGATTAAGGAAGCTTAAAACAGGAAAAGGAGTTATGCAAATCAACACCGGAGAGATATGGAGTACCAAGTATGAGACAAGGTATTTTTGAGAGTGTCACCTTGGCGAGGCGTGTTAAGGTTCAGTAAAAAGGGAAAGTTAAGTCCTAGATATATTGGTCCTTATGAGATTACTGAGAGAGTTGGACCATTAGCTTACAAATTAGCATTATCACTAGAAATGTCTTAGATTCATAATGTATTTCATGTTAGTATGTTCCAAAGATATCGGTCAGATGTAGCATATATATTACCAGCACAGGAGGTTGACATTGTAAATAATTTGAGTTATATAGAGGATTTGATTAAAATAGTTGGATATCGGACTAAGCAATTAAGAAACCGAGTAATTCCTTTGGTTAAAGTCCTTTGGAGGAATTATTCGAGAGAAGAAGCTATATGGGAGACTAAAGAGAACATGAGAAAATAGTACCCCCAACTATTTAATCAATTAAGTAAGAATTTTGAGGACGAAATTTCTTAAAGAGGGGAGAATTATAATAGTTGGTTTCCAAAACTATCGAGAGTTAGAGTGCTAGATTACTTAGTCATATGAATTACATCATATTAAAATGAATTTGGTGTATTTAGGATACAATTTTTATGATTTCATTCACATGCATAATATGAGCATACACACATGAATTTTGATTTAGAAAAATTGCACTCAATTGACATATTTCAGGGTATGAATGTTTCTAAATAATTGTGACATGATTGTGCATTTCTAATGTCTTGTATTTTGATTTACCAATAAAAAGAATTGATGGATTACAATTAGTAATTTGGAGTTAATTGTTACAATTGGAAGATTGGTGGATTAAAATGTACATTTAGACTTGGAAAAATTTTAAATAGTAAGACAAGTTGACATGCGAATATTTAGGAAAACTAAACCTATAAATTGAGTTTCATATGACAATAGAATTAAGTGACATTTGGAAGCCTAAAGAGAGGACATGTAGCTAGACTAGACACTTACCAATTGTCCTTGAACTCATCCTTCACTCACGCCACACAACACACACATGGCAGAGTCTCTTCACTTATTGTTTTTAGCTGAAACTCTCTCCTTCTTCTTCCTCTCACTATCGAAACTTACTTCTCCCTCACATCTCTGTGTTTTTGCCAAAAACTTTTTCAATTGCCATAATAAAATCCATGCAAAAAAATCCTTCATAAAGATAGTTATAGAAGTAGAACATTGTTGTATGTGATATTATCTTCTTATCTTTGCTAAAACCATCATACTCCCACCGTGTTCCTAAGATGATCTTGCATGAATATGAGGCAAAGCATGTTTGATACATTAAGGTGGCATTTGAGTTGAACAAGTAAGTGAAATACTGATCTTTGTGGCATGTGTTAGTAGAAATTATGATTAGGGATATATTGAATGTGGTATTGGCGTTGACATTATATTGGAAAATGATGAATAAAAAGGTGTACCTTTTTTTCTATTTTTGGATGCATAACAATAGTAGTTTATAGGCTATTATATGGATGATTTAAGTTAAGATTTGAAGTATAATTGATAAGGAATTCATGCTAAAGATAGGTTCTTTTAAGATGTTTTCAAATCTGGAAAAGTTAGGACTGCTTGTATGATGGTATAAAGTGAATGATAAAGAAGCAAATGAGTTGATTTTTTTTGAGATTTAATGTAACTAATATGGAAGTTAGACTAGCATGAAATAGAGTAGCTTTATAGGATATGAATTCTGGAAAAGTTCAAGTGGTAGTGATGTCTTTAAGTATGCGAAATTCGTGGACAATTGATTGTGGTCCTTAGTGCACGATCTTGACCTATTACATGAGCTTCTATCACGATCGTGTTAAGGTCCCCCATGATTGTGGACCTAGTTCTAGATTGTTAATTTTTGTTTCATGTACACATTGAACTAGCTGAGGAAAAGTCACTCTAAATTGGTGTATCTGGTCTTGATTAAGGCTTAGAATGAACTTAGATTGTTGCTTGATTAATTGGTTAAAGAGCTTGATAAGTGTAGGTTGTTAATTGATGCCATAACTTAAAGAATGTATTGTTTTGGTGTCAATGTAACCAAATCTGGAAATTATTATATAATGAAGGATAAAGGTATTCTTAGGAATGTAAACATGATCTTAAGGATATAAGTAATGTGTATTAGGCATGAATGAATGATAATTAAAGAACAAGAGGTAATTCTGAATGAGAATAAGGTGATTATATAAACATACATTGCTAAAAAGTTTGGTCAAAGTATAATTGATGAATTTGGAGTAAATCAAGCTTACTTAAGGTATAAACCTAATTGTAAACTAGTTGAATGCTAGCTATAATGTTTGAATGGACAAGATATTTGCATAAGAATACATACCCGGAAAGTTAATTGAGCGTGCATTGAAACATGACATATATACATGTGCATGATTATATATTCATATGATTAAACAAATTAGTGATTTATGAACTATGTGTGTATTGCATGATGATAGACACATAAGGTGATCGACAACATCCAGACATTGTCGGAACATCAAGGCAATAGCTTTTCTGGAGCATACTGTGAGTTAACTTAGATGTGTAAACTTATTTATATGTGTTTCTATATCAATTGTATGTTAATATGGAACAACTGATTGATAAATGCTAGACTTAGATCTGAGGAGTTTTATATATGTGACATGAGTAGACATAAATGAAAGGAATTGAAAACATAGCATATGAAATGATGCATCTCATTACATTAAAATGCATGATCAGATAAAGGAGTGACTAGAGTGACCAATGTGGGAAAAGAGCTTTGAGCTCAGGATAATGGAAAAGAGCTTAAGGCTCAGATGACATAGAATCGTTATCCACAATGGATACGGGCCATAAATGATCTCGATGTCTACAATAGATATGGGATAGTAAATTAGATTGATAGGCTGTTAGACCCCATTTTTGGAGCCCAACATTCATAGTCATAAAATGTGAGCAAACTCATTCTTCTATTTTAGAACATATTTTGGGAAACTTCCAACTCAAATTTTAGTTTGACTTGTTTAGAATATTTGTTTTCCATTGTCTTAAGTTTCTAATGACACAAAAAATCATTCAATTAAGTGGGCAGCTGGGAGAAGGCTCTTGTCTATAGGCATGTGACGAATGAATTGGTTCCTCTCTCGCCCAAACAAAAGCACATATTCATTTTATCATATGCTCATACTTTCATGCTTTTTCTTCTTCTCATTTAATTCAAAATGATATATCCTCTTTCACAGGATAACATAATCACAATGCATCATACATTTCCCATCAAATCACAACAATTCAATTTCAAGCAATCAACATTCACACACATAAGCAAGAATTTTTCTAATCACATAATAGCTATAAATAAATTATTAACCTAATTGGCTTACAAAAACCCAACTCAATGTTGTCTTCCCTCTTGCTTTTGGGTAGGATTCTCTTGGTTTCCCAAAACAACCAAGGTTCCATTCAAAACAATGTTTCAATAAAATTCACAAACTTTATTGATCACAAAAATTGCAATAAATACAAATTAAGCTCAAATCTAACCTACCCATAGTTCATCTAAGCTAGTCAAACCAAAAACTAATTCTAAAACCCACGAAAATAAAAATGGGTCTCATCTTCTTTCAACACAACCCATTCTCTACCTAAGCAAGAAAGAAAGATAAACTTACCTTAGACAAGCTTGATTCTTTCTCTTTACACATTTTCTTCTGCTTCCCTAGCTTCTCTCATGACTCTCTTCTCTTTATTATTTCTTCTCTACGTTTTTCTCCTCTCTTCTTTTCTTCTCACGATTTCTTTTTCTCTTCTTTCTTATTCTTCTAATTCCATCCCCCTTTTTTTGTCTTTCTTTCCATTTTCCCCCTCATTAAACTAGGCTTTCCATATTTACCCTTCTTTTCTCTAACATAAGTCCACTAACTACTTAAGCTAACTTAATTCTAACACTTCATTCAAATTTCTAATTTCTATTCATACTTGCTAATTTAATGGACTAAATAAAAAATATCAAACACATAAATCGATAAATATTGGAAGAAAAATTTCAGGGTCCAACAATTCTCCCCCTTAAAAGAATTTCATCCTCGAAATTCTTACTTGAGTCCACAAAGAGGTGTGGGTAGTTCTCCTTCATTGCTTCCAAAGGCTCCCATGCTGCCTGCTCCGTAGAATGGTTTTTCCATAAGACATTAACCATCTTTATAACCTTGTTTCTTAAAACCTTTTCCTTCAAATCTAGGATCTCCACCGGTTGCTCCTCATACATCAAATCCTCCCTTAATTAGACCTCTGATGGTTGAATTATGTATGAAGGATCTGATCGATAAGCGGAAAACATTGTCAATCTTAGATAATTTCAATGGCAAAGCTAACTTGTAGGCTAAAGGCTCGATCTTCTCATTGATCTCATAAGGGCCTATGTATCTTGGACTAATCTTGCCCTTCTTACCAAATCTCAAACCCCTTTTTATGGAGAAGCTCTAAGAAACACTTGGTCTCCAAATTCAAATTCCATCTCCCTTATATGTGCATCCGTATGGCTCTTCATTCTGTCTTGAGCTGTTTTAAGTCTCTGTTTCACCAATTTAATCTTATCAACCGTGACTTGTACCAACTTGAGCCCTAATAGCCTCCTTTCACCTTCCTCATCCCAATAGATAGGAGTTGTACACCTCCTATTGTACAAAGCTTCATAAAGTGCCATTTGAATTCCTGAGTGATAGGAATTATTGTAAGCAAATTGGATTAAAGGAAAATGATCATCCCATGAGCCTTTGAAATCCATATTACACAAACCCTTAACATTGCTTCCAATGTCCGTATTGTCCTCTCTGATTGTCCATCATTTTATGGATGGAAAGAGATACTAAAATGCAATTTAGTTCCCAAAGCCTCTTGTAAGCTTTCCCAGAATCTAGAGGTGAATCTAGGATATTTATTCGAAACTATAGAGCTTGGAATCCTATGAAGTCTGATTATTTCGTCCACATATTTCTTATTTAAAGCTTTCAAAGAATGCACCTATCTATTTGACAAGAAATGTGCTGACTTAGTTAGCCTATCAACAATCACCCATATTGCATCATGCTTCTGGCTAGTCCTCGGTAATCCCATCAAGAAATCCATTGTAATCTTCTCCCATTTTCATTCGGGAATCGATAAAGTATTAAGCTTGCCTGAGGGTGCCTGGTGTTTATCCTTAACTTGCTAGCACATTAAGCATCTTTTAGTATACTCTGCAACATCTTTCTTCATTCCTTTCTACCAGAATTGCTCTTTCAAATCTCGATACATACTCGTACTCCCCGGGTGCATTACATAAGGAGCATTATGCGCCTCATCAAGAATCTCATCCTTAAGCTCTAACATATTTGGAATGCACAATCTATTGCCTATCACCATCAATCCATCTTTTCTTATCCCTATCTCAGAAGGTGTACCACTTTTAATCTCTTCTCTGAGCCTGCTCAAATACTCATCTTGCTTCTGCAATCCCTTAATCTTCTCATTCAGCAGTGGCCTCACTCAAAAATTAGCCAATACACAATTAGGCTTGACTTACCTTAATGTTACCTTAAGCATGGCTAATTCCTTCAATAAAGGAACTTACACTGTCTCTATATGTGCCATAGTGGACTTCCTACTCAGTGCATGCGCTACTACATTAGCTTTCCTTGGGTGGTAGTCTATCATCAAGTCATAATCTTTCAATAGCTCTAACCACCTTCTTTGTCTCAAATTCGACTCCTTTTGGCTCATCAGATACTTAAGACATTTGTGGTCTGTAAAAACCCTGGTGGTGACACCATATAAGTAGTGTCTCCATATCTTCAAAGCAAAAATTATGGCTGCTAACTCTAAGTCATGTGTAGGATAATTCATCTCATAAGATTTTAATTGCCTAGAAGCATAGGCAATCACTTTATCATCTTGCATTAACACAGAACCAAATCCCTTCCTTGAGACATCACTATACACTGGATATCCCTCACTCCTAGAAGGCAAAGTCAAAATCGGTGCAGTTGTAAACCTATTCTTTAATTCCCTAAAACTACTATATCATTCCTCTGTCCACATAAATTTCTGATTCTTCCTTATCAATTTGGAAAGCGGAGCTGCTATCATGGAAAATCCCTCAACAAACCTTCTGTAATACCCAGTTAAACCCAAGAAACTTCTCACTTTAGCTATATTCTTAGGTGCTTCCCATTTCACAATCGCTTCTATCTTCCTCAGATCCATATGTACTCTTTGCTCTGAAATCATGTGTCTAAGAAATGTCACTTCCTTTAGCCAAAATTCACATTTGTCGAATTTGGCATACAACTCGTTCTTCCTCAGTGTCTCTAAAGAAATTCTTAAATATTCCTTATGCTCCTTATCACTCTTAGAATAGACCAAAATATCATTAATAATGACAATGACAAATTGGTCTAAGAAAGTGATTCGAAGCCTTTTTGTTCTTACCCTTGGAGGTCGAATCAAAAATTTAATTCCAAGGATTGCAATATAGAATGCAACCTCGGGTCGTCTCACTTAATCAGATTCCAAAAGAATGGACCTAAGCTAACTTATATGTCATGAAATGCAAGTTAATTTGGTAAGGAGGGGGTTTTGATTTTTGAAAATCTTAACAAAATTAAATGAATTGTGAGAAAAATGTGTAAAAAATATTTTTGGATTTTTGGGAATAAAAAAACGGAAAGATAAAACAAACATTTAAATAGTGATAATATCCTCTTAAAAATGAGCTTTAGCTATCATAGTTCGAAATTTGTCTTTATAGGAGTAGAAATCACTAAGTTTCAAATGGGTAAACCTTAAAGAACTTTTTAAGTCTAAGATCTTAATCAATGAACTCCATTTCTTAAGAACTTGTTAAATGCCCTTAGTGTGTGTAGTGGGTAAGTCAATGCAACAAGTCATTTTGGGTTCTAGAATGAACTCAATATCAAACACAACTAGGTAGATAAAAGAGAATCAACAAGATCACAAATAGACATATTTAAGACTTTACATATTTAAGCTCCAAGTTCTACATCAACAAATCCAAACCACACATTGAATATCCAACATTTGACTAAACCATAATCAAGTATGTTCAACTATAAATTACAAATCCTAAACCTAGGAATTCATAAATCATAGCTAAACCATGGATTAAGC
>JANSVA010116045.1:0-10025 GCA_025504915.1 Erythroxylum reticulatum
TTCTTAAGGTGTAAGCTTATGAATAAGCTAGACACATGCAAAGGGTAAAGATTGAAAGGAGAATTTAGAAAGATTATATACAAATGAAGTGTAAATCTAAGTTCAATTAGACATATATGAATTGTGAAATGTGAATGAGCATAAAATGTGTTCTAGAACGTATACTCGGGATTGTCATTAAGCATGCATTGCACATAGCCCATATAATTAATTAGGCATGAGTGAGTTTCGTAATGGTTGTGAATTGTGTATTGCATAAATTGTGTTGTGCAGGTCAAGTCTCCACATTCAGGCGTTCCCAGAATTTGAAAGTAAATGATAATCTAGAGCGTACTTTGAGTCAACCTAGATGATTTCTTAGGATTGATTTACTTTGAATTTATTTGATGTGTTAGCTTCCAATTATAAATCGTTTATGATTTGATTTGAATTCTAAACTTAAAGTCCAAGGAGCTTGTTATATGGATATAGGTATTAAAAGTGCTTGATTTGATCTAAAATCCTGTATGATATGTAATTTCTCAACGAAAGTTGAATGCTAGACTTAGGTCCAATGATAATGAGTTTCTGATTAAATATCATATGTGATTATCTGATATGGCATAATCAGGATTTGATGCATTTCATAAAATGTATGCTCAGATAAAGGCATTGTGACTTGAGTAGTCAATTTGAAGCGCTTCCACGTAGAGCTTTGCTCCGTGATTTCTGATTCTGCACATAGAGCTATGCTCAGTAATTCTGTTCTGACTTAGCCCTATGGGCCATTATTTGTATAAGTATGTGATAGGCACTCAATCACAACAATAAGAACTAATGTGAGTCTCATGCATATAGCATTATAAGATCGATATCCATTGAATGAATATATGTGAAATATATGATATGTGTTTATGATCCAGTGAACTCATCGATGATGGTTCACTCATTAAGTTCACAAAACTCACCCAAAATTTGCAATTATTTTTCAGGATTAGAAGAATACCCCGTTAGGCCAACGGGAGTATACCTACAGCATTCAAATGAAGGATAGAGATTGGGATCAGTTCGCATCTGCATTGCATTTCTCTATTTTGTATTGAATTGTATATTTCACAACTTTTTGTATAAATTGGTTTTCCAAAATGACTCAAGCATTTTGTATTTGTGAAAGGGCCCAAATGACTATTGAAAATGTTGTTGATAGTTTGTGTTACTTGAAAATGTTTATGAATGCATGTGGGCCCAATTTGAGTATCGATTTCCGCATATTGTGATTGTGGTTCAAAAAAATTATACTGATTTCTGAATGATTGAGTGTTTTAGCACGCCACCTCGCAGAGGACGGACTTGGATATCACCCATCGATGTTAGGTTTGGGTCTTGCGGGAGTGGGGTGCTACATTTATGTGGTATCAGAGCCTAGAAGTACCATCTTATATGGGCATTATGTGATATGTGTCAAGTTACATGCATTTTAGTCATGTCATAGCAGACAGTGGCAACTAATCCCCAATATGAGTCACATGCATAAGCATTCCTTAAGAGTCTGAGCTGTTAGGAGCATTTATAAAAACAATGATCTGTCAGAATGTGAGAAAATAAAGGTTTACGGACATTTTGGAAATGAAAAATAGTATCTGGTTTTGTATGATAGATAAAGGTTCATCAAAAGGGGTTATGCACCCTTGAAGGTGAGATAGGTGTGTGTAGGTATATTGCCATGAATTGATTGAGGAAAATGAGAATATGAGTAGAAATTAGGAGGCCAAAGTGTACAGACAGAATGAAATGGAATCATTATTATGATCTGATCATAAAAGGGGTGAATTTGGAACCGAAATGATTATGTGAGTATTGTGATAAGAGTTTAAAACTCTGTATAAGAAGATATTAGGGGAAAGTTAGAAATGCTTATAAGATAGGATTTTATTCAAGAATGAGAGAAGAAGAAAGTTGAAGGACAACTGAAAATAAGAAATGGTATATGGTTAGCTATAACAGATAAAGATTCAGTATAATTGTATCAGTGGATGTATTATTGAATATGAAATCGATATTGTGTCCTGGTGATATGTCCTCGAAGGTGATATAAATGTGAATACACTGTCAAGGATTCTTTGAATATATATATATATATATCTAAGCATGTAGGTTGAAATGATGAGAATAAAGTGTATAAGCCATGTTGATATGACCTTGAAAGGTTAAACTTAGACTTAGAATGGTTGTATGATTACCGATATAAGAGTTTATGGTTCAGTATGAGAATATATCTGTGGAATGGAGATTTAAGCTTCATATGGGTTATGCCCTACAATTATAAATTGATTGATAATATAGATGTGTGAGATGAAATAAATGACAATTAGAAGATGAGATGATGAGCGATATATGAAAAAGTTGCTGAGTTTAGATTGATTTGCCACTGTGAGCGCACAGCTGATAGTGGGATCAACATGACAATTGAAAATATTAAGCATATGGGTATAATATGGGTGGAGATGATAAAGGAAGCAATCAGTGACTTATTGTATAAGTGCTAATCATAGCTCCTATAGTTCAAAGTTCAAGATGTTAAAGTAAGACGTGAGAGTACTTATAGTGAATAATTGGGAATAAATAAAGTATCCAACTATGTGAGTGATTTTTTTTTAAATTCAAGGTAACACTATTGCAAATGTGAGGATAATATAGGTCCATATTATATTCGATGTAAATATGTTCGGAAAATACAAATTGAATCTGAGGAAGTGATACCAACACGCAAAGTGAAGTATACAAATAAATTGAAAATGTGTGGAGGAACTGGTACGATTGAATAAGTATTTGATTAAGTCGATGTGAATTAAAGGAAATAGAATGAAAAGAGAAAATCATTAGAGACAAGAAGTCAAGTGGGAGATTGGAAATCACATGAGATAATATTACCTTAATTGAGGAATTAGTCACTTAAGGACATAAGGAAAATTTGAGTGATATCTGTTAGAATTAATACTACCCACTAGCATTATGATATTGAAGATTTAAGTGATCCAAGCAAAATTGTATCAATTAGTGACTATGATCATAGATGGTATTTTAAGTGTGTTTGAAAAGTACAAAGGGATGTTTTGAATATTTGAGGAATATGACACTGATGATAATAATATCATTTGGATTTGGAGATTATGCAGTATAAAATGAAGTTCCACATCAGAGATTAAGATATAATTTGTTGTAATAGTATAAAGTGGTTTTTGCATGCATAAAGACAATTAAGGTCTTATGAGTTGATTTTGATACATGGTTTAGAATTGCTATGATAGAAATCGCTTTGAGGTCTTGGAGACATTAGATGTATAAAGTCAATTCTGGAATGTACAAATGAGTGCTATACTAGTAAAGGTGGTGTGTATTCTGACACATGGAATAGACAATTCTATAATGAATTATTGCAAAGTCAGATATTGAGATTACCAAATCTAGTGTAATGAAGAGTGCAAAATGTTGAGTGGAATATGGGGCAAAATGAAGTGTTACTAGTCGTATTGAAATTTAAGATCAATTTTACTAGAAAGAAGTAAGAAAACCTAAAAGCTAAGGATTCAGAATTGTGAATCCCATAGAAGAATTGTAAACGAATCTGAACTTTCGAGTGAAATCGGAAGAATGATATTTGGTGATTGAAATAAGAAGTATGTATACCCGATAAAGATGATTGAGCAAAGAAAGTGTTAGAGAAGCCTAAGTAACAACCTAAGCTAGACATCCTAGTAGGAATACGCTAAGATTGTATTTTTAGCTGCTAAGGATGTAGAAACAAGTGGTTGAATGTTTGAACTACCAACAGTTTTAACTATTGGGAATATGCTTGAAGCTTCTATTTTTGAGCTCATAGGAAGATGAGTCTGAGGTATAATTCAAATTGATTGACGACATTACAATTGTGATAATAGTGGCATCATGAGAAGCGATATTAGGGCATTGTATGATAGAAAGGTGGTCATTCACCTTTACATTGAGATGAAGAGGGCCTAAAATGGTATAAATCCATAATAAATTAAGATACTGTTAGTGAGTGAGATGAATCTGAAATAATAGTAAAGTAACTCATGAAAGATAAATGAGGTAGGTAGATTAACACCGGATTTAGGGAATATAGTGAAATAAACATAAGAGTTGAAGGTATTACCATTAAAGAGAAGTGAATTTTCAAAGGAGAGATGAAGTGTTTTTGTGAGTATCATCTTGGCAACGTGTGCTCGGATTTGGAGAAAGGATAAGTTAAGCTATTATGAATTGGTCTGTATGAAATTATTATGAGTCAGTGTTACTGGTGGAAGAGGTTTTAGATTCATATTATGTGATATGTGAATAGGTTAAGAAATAATGGTATGATCATCAGAGATAGATTGACAATATATAAGGTAAAAGTTGGTGAGTAATCTGAAATATACAGATGAAATAGTCAAGATAGTGTGATAGCAGAATCAATGATTGAAGGACCTATTGAGTTATCAGTTGTGGTCATTTGGAAGGGTATCTGATGAAGTATATGGGAAATAGAGAAGCATATAAGGAATTAATACCTCTATCATATTGATCAATTAGATGAGAATTTTGGGGATGAAATTTATTAAGGGAGGAGAATTGTAACATTCTGTCCCCATATTAAGGGTTAGGACCTGAAATTTCAGTCTATGTGAGCTTAAAGAGAGATTAAGGAAATGTATTTTTCTTGCTCATGCATAATGTTAGCATATATGCACATAAACATTAAATCTTTGCACATAAAAAAAAGTGGTACATGCATTCATTGACAACTTCTAGGTATAATTGATGTTAAATGTGATTTTTGTTAAAAAAAATGAGAAGTAGAGGGAGTAGAAAGAGTGATCTAGTTATGAGTTGTGATAAGGAAAGAGTTGGAAACAAAATTGGTAGTGATCTGGAAAATGTTCACTGAGTGTGCTTCAGTCTTTTAGCCACAACTTTTTTTGTAGTTTTCCAAAGGAGATTATTCTTGATTTAGATTAAACTAGAAACATATGGAAACATTTCTTATGAAGATATTGAATTTCAATTTTATCTCTAAGAGTCTCAAATTTGTCATGAAGTGAGAATTGAGTATAGTACATTGGTAGATGAATGTAAAATTCATCTTCAGACTCTAGGGGAAATTGGGATTGATCTGGATAGATTTTGGCAAAGTTGCCTTCTTGATAGTTATCGATCTTCCTTTTTTCTTTCCAACAGTATATAGTATGAAATTTTTGGACATCGGAGTCGAACGTTATGATACTTATAAGTGGAGATGCTTAGGAGTGTAGTCTATATCTTCTTAGTGAACTTCTTCTCAGTTCTTCGAACTTCTTCTTAGTAAAATTCTTCTTAGTTCTCCGAACTTCTTCTTAGTTACCGTTCATAAAGTTCTTCTTAGTTACTATTCATATTACATCTTCTGTTCCATTTTTGATCCTTCAGAAGATGGAATTTGTCTTTGAGGTCTTCATTAAATTTGTAGCTCTTAAATTCCTCTTTCAAACCATCAAAGAACACCTAAATTCAATATCGGTAGAGAAAGTTATGAAAATTGTAAACTTCTTCTTAGTTACTATTCATAAACTTCTTCTTAGTTACTATTCATATTACATCTTCTGTTCCATTTTTGATCCTTCAGAATTTGTCTTTGAGGTCTTTATGAAAGTTGTAGTTCTTGAAGTCCTCTATCAAACCATCCAAAGAACACCTAAATCTGATATCGGTAGAGAAAGTTATGACAATTGTAAACTTCTTCTTAGTTATCGTTCATAAACTTTAGGGGAAAATTGGGATTGATCTAGATAGATTTTGGCAAAGTTGCCTTCTTGATAGTTATCGATCTTCCTTTTTCTTTCCAACAGTATATAGTATGAAATTTTTAGACATCGAAGTCAAAAGTTCTGATACTTATAAGTGGAGATGCTCAGGAGTGTAATCTATGTCTTTTTAGTGAACTTCATCTTAGTAAACTTCTTTTTAGTGAACTTCTTCTTAATTACTGTTCATAAACTTCTTCTTAGTTACTGTTCATAATACATCTTCTGTTCCATTTTTTATCCTTCAAAAGATAGAATTTGTCTTTGAGTCATTAAAGTTGTAGCTCTTGAAGTCCTTTTTCAAACTATCTCAAGAACACCTAAATCCGATATCGGTAGAGAAAGTTATGACAATTGTAAACTTCTTCTTAGTTACTGTTCATAAACTTCTTCTTAGTTACTGTTCATATTAAATCTTCTGTTCTATTTTTTATCCTTCAGAATTTGTCTTTAAGGTCTTCATGAAATTTGTAGCTACTGAAGTGTTCTCTTTCAAACCATCTAAAGAACACCTAAATCTGATATCTCTAGAGAAAGTTATATCCATTGTCCCACTATAGGTTCAATTTGATTGAGGATAAAACCAGATTGGATTCTTTTGTCCATAACTTCCTCTCTAGACACTCAAATGACTTGATTCTTGAACCATTGGACTTTTAAGATATTGACCTACATCTCCACCAAAAATTGTAGCCATCTGAAATGAATTGAGAGAGATTGAGTGAAAAAGTGGGATGGGTACAGTGTGTGTGTTTTTAAATACTATGAACTGGTGTTATTCCACTTAACATACTTCAGTATTTTGATGATTTCTGGATAGGTAGATCTCCAAATGAGAATATTTCTGATTGTGGTGAACTAGAGACGTGGAGATACAAATGTTATGAATAAAATGGAATCTAATTCAGTTTTTAAGAAGTTGTGCATAGTGTTCTGATTTGGACAAGAACAGTCCAAAAAAATGTTTGAAGTATATCTTTCGAACCACTGAACCGAATTGAATGAATTTGGTGTCATTAGAAACTTAAGACAATGGGGACATCTTCTGGAAGAAAGTGTTATGTTAAAGTGTTCAAGGGTAATGTTGGCAAGGAACTTAATTATAAAAGACATAAGGCATAATTGGAAGGGCAAATGGGACAATTCTCAATCATTAAGGGCATAATTGGAAGAGAAAGTATTGTCTTGCTTATAAATGAAGAAGAAAAACGTGAATGGGAGGATAAGCAGAAGAGAACAATGAAAATGAGAGAGAAAGAGAAAGAGAGTTTGGTGGTTTGAGAGAAAAGAAGAGAGTGGGTTAGGATTTAATTCTTCTTAGTCTTTAAGAAAGATTTTGAAGTTGTCCAAGAAAAGGAAAAGGAAGAGGAAAAAAAGAGCTTCCATTTGAGCTAAAGATCTCTTCATTTAGTGAAGAATCAAAGTAAGATCATTTTGAATCTTTTGGATTTTTGGAACGATTCTAGTTCATAGAGTTTAGAAAACGCTTGGGTTTAAGTATTCTAGAATCAATTTTAGTGATTTTGCATTATGGGATTTTTCAATTGGATTCCTTGGATGAGAATGTGGATATTTTGAGATCATATGAGGTTAGAAAAGAGATGACGAGAAATTGAGTTATGATATAAAGTAACCAAGTGTTCTTAAGGTGTAAGCTTATGAATAAGCTAGACACATGCAAAGGGTAAAGATTGAAAGGAGAATTTAGAAAGATTATATACAAATGAAGTGTAAATCTAAGTTCAATTAGACATATATGAATTGTGAAATGTGAATGAGCATAAAATGTGTTCTAGAACGTATACCTGAGATTGTCATTAAGCATGCATTGTGCATAGCCCATATAATTAATTGGGCATGAGTGAGTTTTGAAACGGTTGTGAATTGTGTATTGCATAAATTGTATTGCGTAGGTTAAGTGTACACATTCAGGCGTTCCCAGAATTTGAAAGCAAATGCTAATCTGGAGAGTACTGTGAGTTAACCTAGATAATTTCCTAGGATTGATTTACTTTGAATTGATTTGATGTGTTAGCTTTCAATTATAAATTGTTTATGATTTGATTTGAATTCCGAACTTAAAGTCCGAGGAGCTTATTATATGGATATAGGTATTAGAAGTGCTTGATTTGATCTGAAATCCTGTATGATATGTATTTTCTCAACAAAAATTGAATGCCAGACTTAGGTCCGATGATAATGAGTTTCTGATTAAATATCTCATGTGATTATCTGATATGGCATAGTCAGGATTTGATACATTTCATAAAATGCATGCTCAGATAAAGGCGTTGTAACTTGAGTAGCCAATTTGAAGCGCTTCCACGTAGAGCTTTGCTCCGTGATTTCTGATTCTGCACATAGAGTTATGCTCTGTAATTCTGTTCTAATTGAGCCCTATGGGCCAGTATTTGTATAACTATGTGATAGGCACTCGGTTACAACAATAAGAACGAATACGAGTCTCATGCATATAGCATTATAAGATCGATATCCATTGAATGAATATATGTGAAATATGTGATATGTGTTTATGATTCGGTGAACTCATCGATGATGGTTTACTCATTGAGTTCGCAAAACTCACCCAAAATTTTAAATTATTTTTTAGGATTAGAAGAATACCCTATTAGGCCAACGAGAGTATACCTACAGCATTCAAATAAAGGATAGAGGTTAGGATCAGTTCGAGTCTGCATTGCATTTCTCTATTTTGTATTGAATTGTATATTCCGCAACTTTTTGTATAAATTGGTTTTTCAAAATGACTCAAGCATTTTGTATTTGTGAAAGGGCCCAAATAGCTATTGAAAATGTTGTTGATAGTTTTGCGTTACTTGAAAATGTTTATGAATGCATGCGAGCCCAATGTGAGTTTGATTTTCACATATTGTGTTTGTGGTTCAAAAAAAATTTATACTGATTTCTGAATGATTGAGTGTTTTAGTCTCGCGGGGCACGGACTTGGATATCACCCATCGATGTCGAGTTTGAGTCTTGCAGGAGTGGGGTGTTACATTATTGGTTCTTTGCTTTACGTAACTGTAAGCAGACCTGATATACTATTTAGTGTTTGTTTGTGTGCAAGATTTCAGGCAGATTTTAGAGAATCTCATTATATTATTGTCAAAAGAATATTGAGATACTTGGCAGTTCTACTGATCTTTGCTTAATGTATGAGAAAGGTAAAGATTTCAGGTTAATTGGCTACTGTGATGCTAATTATGTTGGAGATAGGATTGATATAAAGAGTACAAATGGAGGTTGTCACTTTATTGCTCATAATCTATTTTCTTGGTCAAACAAGAGACAAAGTTTAATTGCTCTATCTACTGCAGAAGCTGAATACATGTTAGTTGTAAGATGTTGTTCACATATGTTATGGATTAAGTATCAATTAGAGGATTATTCTATCTAAAAAGATCATATTCCAATCTTCTGTGACAACACAAGTGCTCTTAATCTCTCAAAGAATCCAATACAACACTCGAGGGCAAAACATATTGAAGTTAGATATCATTTTATAAGAGACTATGTACAGAGACGGATCGTCAATCTACAATTTTTTGAGACGAATCAACAACGGGCAGATATCTTCACTAAACCCTTAAGTGAAGACAAATTCAAGGAAATCAGACGAAACTCGAATATGGTAATGTTAAATGACCATTCGTCTGACACTCCATGAACCAGATAATTCTTACAGAAGAAGATGAAAAGTCGTAAGTTTTTAAGTAAAATAGTAACATTAAGTTACGAATGGTAAATTTTTAAAGAGGATGTATATAAAGGAAATCTTCTCAAGATTCTAAAACACCTTACACTCCATAATTTTCTTGAAAACTTTGAAACTGATTTGTTTGGTGCTCTCCAAAAAGACAATTCAACACTCTATTCTAAACTTAAAGTTCTTCTTATTTCATATCTTTATCTTCTTATACTAACCTCGCTTTGTTAAACGAAATACATTTATGTGTTTAGTATTTATTTGCTACAGATTAAAAATGTCGAAATATCTTATCTATGGGAGACACGTCGATTTCAATTCCTTGAAGAAAAATCAGATGGACATCAAACCAAAAATTGAAGCAGTTGGCTAGAAAAATTTCTTCAACATCCGTGAGATGGTATTGTTAGTAGTGTGCCCTAGGCCAATGGATATTTGTGATTCATGTATTAACATTATGACTTGTTAAGAATATATTA
>JANSVA010116055.1:0-10025 GCA_025504915.1 Erythroxylum reticulatum
CAAGGTCCGAGACTCTACCAAAATTCGCACCAAGTCTGATCCCACTCGCCCGCATATGCCTTAGTGTTTTCGCATGCTTTCCTCATGCGTCAATCCAGCTAACCTCTTACCTAAGGCTTCTCATAAAGGTAGCTGAGAAGTGCTCCGGAACTTAGGAGTCTAACACTAATCCACTTATAGAATCAGGAAGGGTCTTCTAATGATAATAAAACCTACAAAAGAATTAACACCTTTAATGTATTATTAAGGGTCTTCTAATGATAATAAAACCTACAAAAATTTTAAAAACCTACAAAAGAATTAACACCTTTAATGTATTATTAAAAATATTAAAATCAACTAATATTAAATATTATTATACTATTTAATATAAGTAATAATATCTCAAATATGGTAAATCAACAAAATAATAGAAACTTTGCAATTTCCTTTATTAATAGTAAAAACTAATCAAATTAATTTATAATTATTTAATAAAATATAAGAATTTTATTATGTTATTTATGCATAATAAATAAAACTTTAACAAAATACGTAATTTATTACCATATAAATATATTATTAATTATTAACACATTCAATATATGTTAATAAGTAATAAAATAAAATAACATTACATATTGCATATTGCATAATATAATATTTATAAACTAAATTTAAATTTAAAATTAATCATATTAATTATTAATTATTTTTATTTCTATGGTTTATTACATGAAAAACAAAATTTTTAATAAAAACTTAATTTATTATCATATTAACTAACAAGTATATTATTAATTAATAAAATATGATATATCAATATTATAAAATATGAATGAAATAAATTATTGTAAATTAAATATTATCACATCATTAATGTAAGTAATGATAATTCACTAAATTAATAAAATATTAAATAAATTATTTGACACATATTACTCGTATAACTTATTAACTTTCATTCATCCCATATGACATGATTGTCAACGTAACGATAATTTACCATATGTGCGTTCTATCATCATTTTAACGTCAAAAGTTAAAAGGAGAGATGGAAAAAAATTATAGATAATTAAGAGGCTCCTTAATAAATTTTTAAACTAAAAGGATTCTTGATACAAAAAGAAAATCCACAATTTAAATCGTTGATATTTACCCATTTATATGTACAGATCGAATTTGGTACATTCAATAAGGTTAATTTCGCTGTCAGAGTTGCAAAATGAAATGTGGATATAACATAATCATGTCCAGGACACTTACAATAATAAATTGTTTTTAGGGTTAATTACTAAAAAAAACATAAACTTTACACATTTTTTTAATTATAACCTAAACTTTAAAAATTAATAACTAAATACTTAAATTTTTAATTTTTTAATATAACTTAACGTTGGTATCTTCAAGCTGACATGACAAATCACATCACCCGAGTTAGGGTAAATATAAGATGTCATGTATTATTTTAAATTCACGTCAAATTTTAATAAAATAAAATAAAACAAAACAAAATCATAACCTACTCTTCGCCCCTCTTGTGCCATTCACCTAAATGGTAGTTAAAGTCCTTCTTCACTCACGCATTCCAAACATATCCAATTTTCTTTCTTTTGAAAATTTTTTATCTTCTTTTCTTTTACTAACTTACTTTCTCTCTATAAGAAGTTCTCCATCACAAAAAAAAAAGAAACATAAACTTTTATAAAAACAGAGAAGAATGAAAAACAAAAACAACATAGGCTATTGTCTCACTTTGTTTTGTAAGGTTTATATACGTTTTTGTATAGAGATTAGTTTTCAATTTAGATGATTTGTTTTTCTTATCCATTTACTCCCTTCCTTCGTATGCCTAATCCCGTCACAGTAAAGTAATAATAGTTAATTAAATTTAATTATAATTTGACATGGAAATTGACTTACGCGTAGCATCTCACATATGACTTATTATATCTAACATGACTTTCCAAGTCAACTTCGTTAACAAAGACATTAACGTTGGGATATATTTGAGAAAATTTGAAAGTTCAAATAGGTTAATAAAATCATACAAAATAGGTTATAATAGTGAGTTTATTTTTGAATTATATAATTAAATAAAATAGATTATAGTTGTGATTTTATGTTTGAATTATGTAATAAAACAAAATGAGTTATAATTGTGAAAGTGTAGCAATCAATAAATATATTTGATGTATAATTTTTGAAAGAAACATTTGTTATTTAAAAACTATTATTTATCTATTTTTTTCATTTTTTTACGCAACTTTATTTTGATATGAAGTTATTAAGCTAATTTTGATATACGTTTTCATTTATTTTTACAAATAAATGGAAAGAAGTACAAGTACTCCTAATAATTCAACCACTTCATGAAGATTCAATGATCTAGCTTAGGCTTATTCTGGATTGGTTCCTAAAATGAAGAAACACACTATTTGTTTGTTTTGTAATAAGCATTTGAAAGGTGGAGAAAACACCAAATTAAAGAAGCATTTAAATGGGATCAAAGGTGATGTGGAGACTTGTAAAAAAAGTTTCGTTATACGAAATGGAAAATGAAGACTTTGCTTGAAGAGTATCAACATGAGAAAGATAGAAGGTAAAGATGGAATTACAAAATTGGTAGTGGAAGTTCTTTTGTTAGTGTTTAGGATGATAGTGAGAATGTTGAAGGTGCTAGTATTCTCACCTAAAAAGAAGGGAACGTTGCATCTGATGTTAGGAAAAAAAAAAGAAAATAAATGTCTATTTTGTCTTACATTACGAGCAACTTCTAGAGCTCAACCTTTAATACGTAGTGCCTTATAATCAAGAAAAGCAACTCATACGGTGGATATGGCAATGGCTAGATGGTGGTATGATTTAGGTATAGTCTTTAAATGCTTCCCAATCTTATTATTATTAGCCTATGGTAGATGTTATTACCTCTTACGGTCTAACATACAAAGCTCCTCCAATTGATGACTACAAAGGTAAACTTTTTAATAGCTCTGTTTATTAAATAAAAATTTATTTGGATGACAAAAGAATGACTTGAGCTACGTTTCGATGTCCAATCATGTCTGATGATTGAAAAAATAGAATAAATAAGCCTATAATAATTTTTTGGTTTACTTTGTAAAGGATACAATGTTCTTAAAGTCTATTATCCATTTGTTCTTATTAGGAATTTTAATATTCTATTTGAAATATTTAATGAATTTTTATTAAAATTGGGCTAAAAAATATTGTTCAGTTCATTAATAACAATGATTTCGCTTATAAAATAGATGGAAAAGATTGCAAAGAAAGTATAATTCTCTTATTTGACTCCTTGGGTTACACATTGCATTGACATGATGTTGGAAAATATCGAGGATGTTAGGTATTTTCCTAATCATGAATTTAGTTAGAAAGGATTTTTACCAATGGTAGGAATTTCTATTGTCCTACTATTATAAGAATTGCAATAAATTTCTTATCACTTAAGTGTTTTATAAGTGATAACTGGGTTGCATCTCAACATGCTAGATTTAATATTAATTTGTCATTCAAGTTTGTGAGTCTTTGATGAGGATACTTCATTTGGCTAATAGTGATGAGAAGGCAACAATAGTTTATTTTTATGATGTCATAGAGAGGGCAAAGGGAGCAATCAAGGCCAATCCAAACAATAGCCTTCTTTGTATACGTCTTATCTTACAATCATCAATAAGAGATAGAAAAGACAACTTCACTCTCCGTTGTGTACAACTAGGACATTTTTGAATCCTATTGTCTATTTCTAACTAGGTTTTAAAAAGAAAGCTAATGTTAACAAGGGAATGTTATTAACTATTATAACAGTTTTTGCCCATAAGATAATGCAAGATCTCCTAAGCTTACAAATGGAGACTTATAAAGAGGCTTCTGGTGATTTCAAGATGTCAAAAAGACAAGCTTAATCCAGGTATATATTTTTTCACTTTTGTTATTTGTTAAAAATTAATTATCAATTTATAACGTTACTTTTATTGTATTACAATTTATAGTTTCTTGGTGGGACTAATTCAAAAGTTCTATTCTAGAATTGCAAAAGTTTGCAATTTGAATTCTAAATCAATATGTGAGCACAGTAGGGTATAAAAGGAATTGAAACACATTTGAATTCATCAATTCCAAGAAAAGGAATAAATTGGAGGACAAAAGATTAAATGATTTGGTCTTTATTTGATACAATTTAAAGCTTCGTGAAAGATATATTATTATCATTATTAGGATATATATAATTTCTTATAATTTTTAATTTTTAATTTTATTATTTACTAGGACTTTTAATAAAAACAAGTAATTTAGTAGATTCAATTTGCATTGATAATATCAATCTTTTGGCGGATAGGGTTTCTGAGGAACCGAGTTTAATAGACAGGAGAGACTTGGAAGATAATGTTAGATGGGAAACTATTGACATGTCATTAATCAATTTGAATGATAGTGATGATCAGGCTCCTCTCAATGATAAGGATTTTATACCAAATGAGAATTGTGGCCTAATAGTTTTAGTTTACATTATATTTTAGTAGGTATTTTAGTGTGTTTTTAGGTTTTGATTAGATGAATTATCCATGTTTAGGTTTAGAATTGTGTCAATGTGATTGTGTGTTTATGTTTTCAAGTGTTATGTAGTTTAGAGCATATTATTGGACTTAAATTCTATATGTTTGAGATTTTTTTATATGTTTTTTAGTGATTGAGAGCAAATGAAGAGGATTGAAGGAAGTTGGAGAAAGCTTGGAGGAGCAAGGATCACGATTGTGACATCTATATCATGATTATAACAGAAGTGATCCAGCTAGGTCACAATCGTGATACTATTTTCATGATCATGATAGAAGGGAGCAACATCGGGTCCCTATCATGATCATTACAAAAGCTCACAACAGGTGCAAGACAAACGCAGGGATCTATTTCATTTTTCATTTTTTCAAGGTTGTTTTGGACATTTTGACCTGGGTAAAAACTAGTTTTACCCTAAAAGGAAAAAACTATTAAAGGACATAAGATGACCCTATTGAGCAAAGCCTCTATCTTACCATTTTAGAGAAATAATCAAGGAAGAGAGAAGAGAAGAAGAAAAAGAAGGGGAGCTACTACCAGCCACTCCAACCATTCCTTTCTAAGTTAATTTCTTTATTCCTTTTGTTATTCACTTCGTCTAATGTATGTTTTGGATTTGAAGATGATGAATATTTTGTTAAGGATGTTCTAACTTCATTTAGGATTAATTAATGAATCAATTGTGACTTGTTTGCTTTTGATGTTAATGTGTTTAGGTATTGTGATTGTTTATGAATTTTGCATCCTTCGGTAACATATTGAGAGATTAAACCGATAGCAACATGATTAGGTTGAGTAATGAGAATCAATAACCTAATAAATCATATAAACATCAAATGGGTAGTTACACGAAGAGAGATCTAGTTACCGGGGAACTAGCTTAAGACTTTTTGAATTCTTTTGATGAGGAATCCCTTTCTTATGATTGTGGTACCTAATTATAAGAAAAATTTTAAAAATGGAGAGAGAGAGAGAGAAGGAAGTTAAGTGCAAAGCAGAAGACACATCGATTTAGACATCACAAGGCAACCATAAGGAATCCAAAAAGTTAAATGCCAAAAAGAGATAGAAAGAACAATGATGGAGGAAATGTATAATGGGGAGCAAAGGACCCTTGCGAACTTCAATGAGACATTATTTGGTCGAGGAAGTAATCATCCTTATCTGAATACTTACAATTTAGGGTAGCAAAACCACCCAGACTTCTTTAGATCTAACAATGCAAGAACTCAAATGGGAATTCAAGCCTACCAGGATTTTAGTAAGATGATTCTATTACATGGGATTCGAAGTTGGACAAGATCATAATTATGGATGAGGCTAAAAAGAGGCTAGAAGGGAAGTTCGAAGAAGCAATAGAAGATCATATCTCTTCTATTCACAACCTAGAGGTTCAAATGGACTAGCTTACCAATGAAATCTATAAGAGAAATGTGAAAAGCTTTCTGGGCAACATGAAAGTAAATCCAAGAGAGCAATATAAGGTTATCACACTTAAGACTGGGAAAGAGTTAGCAGAACTAATGGAAAGACAAGTGTGAGACCCACCTTATAGAAGACCAAAAGAAAAAGAAAAAGGATGACAAAAAAAATGAGGACCTTCCCTATACTACTCCTCTAACTTTCTCACCAAAAAAATCATTCCCACAAAGACTTTAAAAGAATGAATTGGATGTACCATTTATAAATTTCATGGAAAAGCTAAAGAAATGCAAATTTACTTGTCTTTTGTGGAAGTGTTGAAATGCAGGTCTAAATACGCGAACTTCATTAAAGATATATTATCAGATAAGCAGAGTTGGGAAGATGACTAGATGATAACCATGACAAAAACTTGTAGCTCCGTAATTACCAATGTAACACCCTTACTCTCACAAGACACGTACCCGAAATTATGAGTGATATTCGAGTGTGAGCCCCGTGAGGGTAGCATGCTACACACACTCAATCAGTAAAATCTCATTACAAAATATTTTTCTTTTCTTTTAAAAACAATGCACACTTTTGCAGAAAATCAATAATCAGTTCGAGCTCGTTTTAATTATAAACTTTTTCAACCACTTTTACAATAATCATACTCAAAATCAATTTCATTTACAACCCTTTCCATTTTGGAAACTTAAAATAGATTTGATCAATAAACCTAATATAAAAATCTCAGAATAAATTCTTTCATATTAAAATTAATGAAAATAATTATACAGACACAAACTAATCCCGATCTCTATCTCTCGCTTGAATATAGTAGCTATACTCCCCGTTTATCCAACGAGGTAACTATTCTGAGCCCTGAAAAATAGTTGCAAATTTTAGGTGAGTTTTGCAAACTCAATGAGTAATCATCCTCGATGGCTCCCCCAATCATATAACACATAATTCACATTCACATCATTTCACATTTCACACTCAATACACTTAAATCATTTGTATTATGCATATGCAGTGAACATGAGACCCACTTTCCATTTATTACTTTGTTGTGACCAAGTGACTAAACTGTCCCGTATCCATTGAGGATACTAGGCTTATTAAACATAGAGCTTAAGGCTCTGAATCACTTTCTGAGCTTGAAGCTCTTTTCACACTTTGAGCTTTAAGCTCTGAATCACTTTCTGAACTTGAGGCTCTTTTCACACTTTGAGCTTTAAAATCTGATTGATGGCTACTCTGGTCACAACTCCCATTATCTGATCATGCATACATGTATGGAACGTATCTCACATTTTCAATCAACCATATCATGGAACATTTAGTTCGTCACATTCATATACAAGCAGCACTTCAATATCCCATCCATATTTCGCAATCATCGGACCTTCTATCATAAATTTAACACAATCAACCACATTCATATGAGCATTCAGTAGTCAATCAATACAAAAATTCAAACAAAACAAACAATGAAATGAGACCATCTAGGTCTACTCACAGTACACTCCAAATTACCATTTGCTTCCAAATTCTAGAAATGCTTGAATGCGGGCATTTAACCTGCACAACCCATTTATGCAAGACACGCATTGCACACACATTAATAATTGCACACTTATAAGCATTTATTTATGCACAATTATATATATGAACTATGTACAATGCATGCTCAATGACAATCCCAAGTATCTTTCCATCAATTTCACCACAAATTCATTCTCATATCAAAATCCATATAAGAATAATTTATACTTAAGTTTATGCCTCACTAAAACCATTGAAATCACAATTCATTTCTCATTGTATCACTTTCAGATTTTTCCCAAAAACTGACTTTCTAGTCTACTTTTCTTAATCATTTTGACAATGAGAAAGAAGTAATTTAACAATACTATCTTCTAAAAAATTGTTCATCTATGTCTTATGTTTCTATTGACACCAAAATCATTCAATTTGGTTCAGTAATTTGGAAGATATGCCTCAAAAATTTTCTGACTACTCTTATCAAAAACGGTAGATTATACACAACTTCCAGCCAGAAATTGAACATCTTAGAGATAGAATCACAATTCTACTTTTTCATATGATTGTATCCTTATTTATCTATTTTAATCCAACTTAAAAATCATCTTATTTGGAATCCCAAAGATCCAAATATAATCAAAATACTGAAGTCTGTTCAGTAAGATATTCCTATTCACACTGTTCCAATAGATTCCCACACTTTCATTTTATTAATCTTTTTCAAATCAATTCATAATGGAAAATTCCTTTTTACAGATAGAATAATGTTCTAAGAATCTATTGGTTCAATAATCAAGTCATTTAGAGGTCAAGTGATGAAGTTATGGCCAAAAGAATCAAGTATGTTTATGTGCTCAATCATATTGTACCTCTCTTGGTAGAATTAGCATAACTTTCTCTGAAAAACTCAAATTGGGGTCATTATTAGATGATTTGAAAGAAAACTTCTAGTTATACAACTTCCATGATGACTCCAAAGTGAAATTAGATCTTGTACATAGTAAAAAATGTGACCAGACGATACGATCAGATGAACAGTGCACCAAACGATATGAAGTCATCACTAGACAATATGACGTCACCAGATGAAGCATCCTCATCAGACGATACGTACTTACCAGATGAAGCGTTCTCACTAGACGATACATCCTCACTAGATGAAGCATCCTCACCAGATGACACATTATCACCAAATGACACGTCATCACCAGACGATGCGCCCTCACCAGACGATATGTCCTCACGAGATGACACATCATCACTAGACGATATGTCTTTACCAGATGATACGCCCTCACCAGACGATCTTCCTCACCAGACGATACGTCCTATACTCCTAAGCATTTTTACTTATAAGGACCATAACTTTTGATTCCGATATCCAAAAATTCATACTTTATAGCGTTGGAAAGCTAAAAAGATAAGCGACAACTTCCATAAAGACAACTTGTCAAATTCATATTAGATCAATACAGTTTAATAAAGGAAGTTTCAGATCAAATTTTTACCTCTCTTTTATCTTTTCTTTTTTTCATTCATAGCCAACTTCTCTACATATCTTTCTTCACTAAATTCAACACTTCAATTTCCATTTCTAGTTTTGCCACTCCATTTTCATTCAACTAATTCACCACAAATTCACGATACCCTAAAATATGCAAGTTTACTCAAAATTCTTAAAATCATCAGATCATTCTCTTCATGTTCTACACTTCAACATTCTCTGTACATTTTTCTATCACTTTATTCTCAGTATTTTCTTAATTCTCTTCCTCTAACTATCATTTATACAATCTTTCTCACCTTAGATCATCATCTCACAACTACTATTCATAACTATTTGTACTCTTCTCATGTATATTTTCATTGATCTTTCTAATTAAGAAATCGTTTCTACAGTATCTTGTAACATATTTATCTTCAAATTCGAAAAATCAACATATGTTATATGATTTGGTTTTTCACTCACGTTTCAGCACATATACATTTTCATTTTATAACCTCAATGTATAACTAACATGATGCATGTTTCATCTTATGCAACCATAAAGAACCATAAATTGGTTACTTGTCTAAAGCTCCAAAATCTTTAAAATCACGTGAGCCCTAGCTTTCCAACAGCACCTAATCATTAACAGTTCGAGGTGGTAGGGTTAGGTATTTCGATTATAGTGAAGAAGATAACAAAAAGAAATGGTGAGTGAAAAGTAAGATCAAAACTTTCTTTGTGAGGGTGAGAGATTTTTTCTGAAAGAATGAAGCTTCTAGAAGACAAATAAAATTCTCGAAGAAGAGACAAGATCCACACAGTAACTGGGTCTTGCAAATAGAATTGTATAGTATAACTTAAACAAGACAAGTGACACATGTCACTTATCCATTAGTCCGATTCCTAATGCTTCAAACTAGTTTTTCTTATTAAACTAGTTGAACCATCTCCCAAATTTTACTCCAATTGTCTCTAAATTTTCAATATCATTTTCTCAAAAATTCTAAAGTTATCTATAAAATTT
>JANSVA010116122.1:0-10023 GCA_025504915.1 Erythroxylum reticulatum
TGTTTTCCTTTTTGACAACTCTCACAAAAGAAATATTTGTTAAAACTTATCTTTGGTAATCCTCTTACCAAATCATGCCTAACTAAGTTGGAAATATGTTTAAAACTAATATGACCTAGCTTTTTGTGCCAAATCAGTTCTTTTTCTCATTTGTTGATATAAAACTTGAAATATTTTGACTTTTCAAATCATCTAAGTTAATTTTATAGAGGTTATTTCGCTCTTAGCAAAAAAAAATATGGACCTGTCCTTGTTTTTTACTACACAAGAATTTTGATTAAAGGATACTTCAAAACCAGAATCACGTAATTGACATACACTAATTAGATTATGCTTTAAACCTTCAACTAGCAAAACATTATCAATAGACGAAAAAGAATCTTTACCAATTTTGTCGATTCCAACTATTTTGGCACTACTAGTTGTCTCCAAAAGTTACCGATCCTCCTTGCTTATGTTGGAGGTCTAGGAACATAGACCTTCTTCCCGTCATATGTTGTGAGTAGCCACTGTCCAAGTACCATTGGTGATGGTTGCTTTTTCCAAGAAAGGAGTTCTACAGTATATATTATATCCTTCTTAAGTACTCATATTTTCTTGGGTCCTTTGGGGTTAGCCTTATAGTTTTCCATCGAATAATAAGAATATGGTTTCTTTTTTTTATTAGGAATAAAACTCTTATTATGAAGAGCATTTCTATTATTAAAACCTAAATTGCTCTTATCATTTGGATGTCTATATCTTCCAATCATATCATTCATGCTTTTTGTACTTTCTATAAATGTTGATAAATCTACTAAGAGACTGTTAATCATTTGTTTTAGTTGATTAATTTCCTCAGATCTATCTACAATTACTTCGTTTTTCATATCGTCTACTTATTTCTTAAGGCAAACGTTTTCTTTTTCTAAAAGTTTTGTGTTCTTCAAATTTTCAGCAAATTTCTTTTTCAATAACGTATATTGTTGAAGTTTCTAATAATTCTAAATAAGCATCCTGAAGATCATCAAAGTTAAAAATTACCTCATCATTGAATTCCCTTTCAGCTACCAAGCATATATTTGCTTGCTCTGATGTTTCTGAGTCGGATTCAGATTCAAATTTAAACGAATCTAGATCTTCCTATATTGCCATCATGATCTTTTTGTTTTCTTGACTTTTCTTCTATTTTCTTTTCAGCAACGGGCATTCAGACTTGTAATGTCCTAGTTTATTGCACTCATAGTAGACGATAGAATTTTTCTCATTCTTTGAATTGTCTTTGCTATTCTTTTTAAAAGAGAAGTCTTTATTTCCCCTTGATTTCTTTTTCCAAATCCTTATAATCTTTCTTGAAATGAAGGATAGTTCATCATCATCCTCACTTGAATCTTAATCAGATTCGCTAGCATCATCATTCTTGATTTCTTCAATCTTTAATACTTTTGAAGTTGTGCTTCTATTTTTCTGTATCTTCTGATTCTGCTGACCAGCCTTTAATGCAATAGATTTATCTCTGCCGGGCTTATCTTCTACATTAAGCTCTACTTTATGAATTTTCAATGAACCAAGCAATTCATCTAGCTTCAGCTTACTTAAATCCTTGGCCTCTTATATTGCCATTACTTTAGGTCTCCATCTTTTTAGAGGACTTCTAAGAATCTTTCTAACATGATCTTGACTATCGTAGATTCTCCTGAGAGTTTTAAGTCCATTGACAATTGTTTGGAATCATCCAAACAATTGATCAATAGTCTCATCATCTTCCATCTTGAACAGGTCATACTGATGAACAAGAATACTAATCTTAGATTCTTTCACCTAATTTGTGCCTTCATGTGCAATAGCTAATGTGTCCCACATTTCCTTTGCAGATTCATATCCATGAACCTTATCATATTCACTTCTGCTTAGAGCATAACTTAAAAAGAATTTGTCCTTTGAGTTTAATTAAATGTGAGCTTTCTGATCAGCTAAAAAATTTTCATGAGAGATGATCTTCCCTTCGTTGTCTATTGGTGCATATGGACCATTTTCAATGATATCCCAAAGATCAATATGTATGGATTCTATAAAGAGTCGCATCCTGTCTTTCCAATAATAATAATCTTTACCATCGAATGCAGGGGGTCTTGTGACTGAGGCACCTTCTGCTATAAAAAAATGTGATTCAGCCATGGATCTTTGTCCTCACTTTGTAACAGTATTTCTTGGAAAACTTACTCTGATACCAACTGAAGTAAATCATTTGTTAATATAGAAATCATGTATAATATGTAGAATACACAAGAAGGGGGGTTAAATTATATTAAATTGTTTAAGATATTAATCTTTAAAATCTTATTGATTTTCTTTACAAATTCAGATGATTACAAAATAATTCACTTAATTTGATGTATAATGCAACAGTGAAAATGATTATCTATTTTTCCAACAATAAGAAAATTAAAGAGATACGGGTTTGAGAATATGACGCCGCGATTCATACTAATTCACCCTTAACCTTGGACTACGTCCAGTTCTTAGAGTTTGTCTGAGATTTTACTATACTCTTCAACTTCACAAGTATTATTTCTACACTTGTAGAGCCTCTTCAAGTCTCTCTCACAGAGTATTCTTTATCTGCTTCCTTAGCCTCTCCAGGCTCTAGTCTTTCTTTTGCTTAGAAAGATATTGTTTGAGCTTCACGTTACAGATGTATTTGCTCTCTTTCTTTTGCACTTGAGTACAGACTTTCTCTAAGTAAGTTTTATACAATTAGATTTTCTCTCTTGTATTTTGTGTTGTTAGTTTACAACTATAACATGTATTTATAACCTAAATCTTCAACGGTCTTGAGAAATCTGTTTCTTGAATCTTTTAGAAACTGTTATTAGTTTAGTCCTGTAACTAACACTAAGTAACTAACTGGCTAACGTTCTAGAATATTTTTCATTTGCATCATCTGGTACTATGCTTCTTCTAGTGTTGAACTTCATCTAGTGTATCTAAGATGCTTTGTCGTATTCATCTTTTACTTAAGTATCATTTTGAGTTGAACTTTATCGTCCTAAGTTGATTATGTATCGTCTTGAGTTGATGATTTGTGTTACTTACATTTATCTGCGGACTTAACAAACTCATCAAAACAATTCACACACTTCTATGATTATTATTATTTGATTGTCATCAAAATTAAATAAAAGAAGTGAAGTCTTCTTGACTTAACACAACCATCATACAAAATTAAACTTAATACAAGGTGAGTGGCTTGGAAAACATAATTTAAAGTTACCCTCATTCCACAAATAAATTAAAGTACCTTGTTAAGATGCGTAGTTAGGTGATGGGATAAATGATAAGTTGGGTTCATGATGTTGGTTTGGTATACAAAGAAAGGAATTTTTAAAAATGGCCTAAAGGGGCTAAACTAGGTATAATTAATTAAGTTGATTTTTTAAATGAAACGACTAAAAGAAGGAGGGCCTTTATTATATTCAAGTCTTAAAGAGGCTAAACTAGGGACAATTAATTAAGGTGACTTTTTAAGTGACATGGTTAAAATAAGGAGGGCCTTTATTATATCCAAGTTTTATACAATCATAGGATTCAAGTCAGTTCAATGCAAGTTCTAGATGTATCTGAATGATAGAGAACCACATACTAAAGGGGAAAAAAAGGATAGATATAAGAAGTTTATATCCTTTACACCCCAAATGTTCACAAGTTGCAAACAAATTCGCATAATCCTTATGCAATACTTCATTAGTCAATTATCTCATTTTTTCTAAGTGTTTATCTTAGCTATTTCAAGTTATCCATGTGTTTAACCTTCATCTTAATCAGTTTTAGTCAACATATGCATACATACAATTCAATTTATTCAAAACAATTTAGCAAAATTTTCTTTAACACATCTTATTTCTTCAATTTCTAAAAGAATTAGGCATAAACAAGAAATTAAAATAAAATGCTTAAATAACCTAAAAATGATCAAAATGCTACAAAATCTGAATAAGGAAAAATATCACCACTCCCCACACTTATTTAAAACTCTGTCCCCAATTTTTAACAGTAAAGCATAAAAAATTATAAAAAATAGGAAATGAAAGAGAGCAGAAAAAGAAAATGCCTTACTTTTGGTTTTGGATGAAGAATCTAGCGAGGGTGTATAGCAGGTGGGTTTGCTATAGGTTATGGTCATTGCTAAATGGCTCATTAAAGCATAGTTTATATAGTAGGAGGAGACCAGATGTTTAGAAGCTCATTAAAAATTTGTGGATTTAAAGGTTTTCAATGTCAGACATGATCATGCATACAACTGTGTCCAAGACTGTATCCATTAATTTTACATCAATAATCATGACTTTATAATGTTACAAACACTTACACACTTAAGGGGATACGGTCATGTTAAATTCTATATAAGCGTGTATGTTCTTTACATGAACGCGTTTAGGAAAAAATAATTGAATTTCTTTCAATTTTTGGTCATCTTTTAAAGCATCTAAAAATTGGGGGTTCGTGCTTAAAATTACAAGTAAGAGGAGACTATTGTGCCAAACTAAGTTCTAAAAACTAGGCTATCCTACTTGCAAGTATACAAGGTAATTGTAGTCAAATACCTAAGGTTGTCTCTCAAGGAGGTAAAATTGTTTGACTTAATTAACATTGAATAAAAATATAAACAAATGCAATCTAAACACTCTATCCTGATTTGTTGAGTAAATGGTTTTAAAGAAAATAAGCAACTAAATTGAAGCGTAAACTAATTTAACTGAAAACAAAAATGGATTGATATATCAATGTGGAAACTCTTAAGAAATGAACTTCACTAATTTCATCTCCTATGCATGACTAAGGGGAATTAATTGGATAATTGTCTTGTTAAGATTACTAATTGGTACCTAAAATCAATTCAAAAAATAAACTAAATATAACTTTCATATTTGACAAGTTTATCATCCAAATCAAGTATGTACCCAACCAATAATTACCCACATAAGTTAATATATTTCTAATTCATAACTCAAGCATCTATAGTTTCTTGTTCTAATATTAAACTTCTTCTCTTGATCCTTCGTTTAATACCCAAAATGATGCAAAGGTTGGCCACACTATTAAAACCAATAAGCTTAGAAACTATAACAAATAATAAGACAACAAAACAGTCCCTTCATTATGCATAATTGACTAAATTAACTATATATTTCTCAAGATTGAGTAATCAGCCCATGATGGAATAAACAAAGTTCATCATCTTCATATACTTTGACCCCATAGTTAACAATAACAGAGAAGTATCAAAGCAATAAAATAGTGAATAAACATAAATGAACATTGAAGAGCTAACAGAATAAACAAGTTTCAACAGATATATTCAATAATGTAGTAGATATAAAATAAGATGAGCAAACAAATGGATTGTTCAGATGAGGGAGTTAACAGTGGGTCTCTTGCCAATCTGCTCACTCTCTGGTGCCTCTACTCACTCTCTCCTAGAAGATGCTCACATTACCTTAAACTCTCCACTATATTTCCTCACCTAACTATCTACTATATTTCCTCACCTATGTATTTCTCTTGTTTTATCTAGTTTTGCTCTCTGTTTCTTTTCTCCGACTCCACCTCTCAGTTCTATTCTTATTTTTTACCCTCATTCTAGCCTCCTTTTTTCTTCTTCTCTTTGCTTTTTCTTTATCCGAGAGTCTAGGTTTAGGTTTAAGTTTTGTCTTTTATAACCTAATGCCTTACAGGTGATTATAAAAGTTATTATAGGAAAATTGTCACACCTATGACTATGGAAGTCACGGGCATGACCCATTGTCACTCTCGTGACTATGAAAGTCATAGGCATGACTCCCTTACCACACCATTTTCATGCAATGGTTTATTTTATTTTTCATGTAACATTGACATAATACAATCACGCCATCTTTCATTCTTTCATGCATACGTTTGTTTTTTTTCATGCAACACTCACAAAATTCTCCATTCACCATTCATGCAACATTCACGTCATTTTCACTCAATCCATTTAGCGAATGTCCCAAATGGACATGTGAATGTCATTTTTCTCTAGTCCTTGGGAGCAATTGGTATCTGATAATATCATTTCCAACTTTTGATCAATAAAAAGGAGGAAATGGTCCTTTTTGGTAGCCGCATTCAGTTTCCTGCAATCAATACACATTCTCCATCCAGTGGTAGTCCTAATAGGCACTACCTCATTTTTATCATTTTGAACAATGGTAATGTTGGAATTTTTTAGAACTATATGAACTAAGCTTCCCCACTCACTATTTACAATTGGATAAATCACTTCCTCAATAGGTAGTTTCAAAACTTCCTTCTTCACTACCTCCCACATATGAGGATTGAGTCTTATTTAGGTTTCTCTCGTTAGTTTAGCCCCCTCTTCTAGGATAATCCTATATATGCACATAAAGGGACTAATTCTCTTAATGTCACTTAAACTTCATCTTATGGCCTTTTTTAATCTTTTCATCTCACTAAAGGTTCTTTTTTCTTAGTCAACATCCAAAGTGGATGCAAGAATGGCCGGATATGTTTCCCCTTCTCCTAAAAACGCATACTTCAAACTCTCAGGTAACTCTTTCAGCTTTACTTTTGGCAGGGATGCATTCTTCTCTTCATTGGAATTCATCTGTAAAAATTTGCCAAACTCTTCCTCATCAACATCTTCTAGCAATTGGCAGTAATCATTAATCTCTTTAACTAAGTCTAACTCCCTTTCTTCTACTTCTTCCTATAAGGAAAAATCAAAATCTGTAGCATTGATTTGAACAACAAGAGAATATTCTTCATAAACAGCAGTAGTAGGAATAGATTTAACATTAAAGATTGAAAATACTACTATTTCTCCTCAAACAGTCATAGTCAGTTTCCTGTTCTTCACATCAATCAAAGTGTTGGTGGTGTCCATAAAAAGCCTCCCTAAGAGTATGGTGTGCTCCTTTTCTTGCTCTTTTATTTCTTCCATGTCTAAAACCACAAAGTTTACGGGGACAATTAATCCTCAAACCCTCACTAACACATCTTCCATTATTCCTTTCGGATAATGAATTAACCTATCAGGTAATTGCAAACACATGTTAGTAGGTCTTAACTATCCTAATCCAATTTCACATAAATAGAATGAGGCATAAGGATTATATTTGCTCCAAGCTCAAGCATACCCTTAACCTTCTCACTATTACCCATTGATACTTTCATGATGAAATCCTTAGATCTTTCATTTTGGGGGGTGACTGCTGTTAAAGGACCACACTTGCTACTTCTAAAACTATCACCTTCTTGTGTGGCTCAAACTTCTATTTTTAAGTGTTTAGTTCCTTGAAGAAATTCACATAAGCTAGAATGTTCCTGATCACATCTAATAAAAGCATATTAATATTAACTTTTGAAAGCAAGTTATAGAGATCAGAAAATTGCTCATCTTGTTTTACGTCCCTATGGCAGCCAAGATATGGAACTGGTGGTCTATAAGGATCAGCCACCTTATGCAGTCTTAGTATTTCATTGCCTTTGGTTATATGCTTGAATTTTTTACCTTCTTGAACATGACTTGAAGAGTTGTTCCCATTTCTTTCCTCGCTTTTCTCATCTATTCCCTTGATGATATTCTTCTCTTTTTGATTACCTACATCAAACATATTAGAAGGAATCTTAACATGATTATCAATCACCTTACCACTTCTTAGAATTGTAATGTCCTCATCTTATTTAGGTTAACTAGGCAACTTTCCCTTTTGATTGTTTTTCATTTGAGTAGCGAGTTGCCCTACTTAAGTCTCAACCCCTTCACAAAAGCTTCCACTTAGTCAAGTCTTTTATTGTTCATTTCCTAATTCTGAGCGGTCACTTGAATGAACGCATTCAGACTTTTCTTCAAAGAAGACTTTCTCATTATGTTTTGATTTGAGAATTGCCCTTAGAACTGATTATGCCTATGGTTAGGGCTGCACTAGTAGATTACTGGTCTTCTAAGAGAAATTGGGATGTTTTCTCTAACCAGGGTTATAGGTGTTAGAATATAAATCATTTCGCACCCTCGGTTGAAAACCTTTAAATGAGTTGCTTGTTCTTCCTCACCTGCAAAAGATTGAAAAGAATATGAAAAAACATTAGCTTTATAACCAAAAGTTCCATATATACCACATATCTCATGATTCGAAGCATCTTATGATTGTCTTATGGTTAGCATTTTCACATGCTTTGTTAGCTCAGCTAATTTTATAGCCATTTCTTGATTCAATTTCACTTCATTAACTCCAAATTTTTCCCCCCATTCCCTTTTATTGAGAATTGACCGCCAACATTTCAAAGATTTCATTTGTCTCTTAAGCAATCTTCTCTCCCATAACTCCTACCACATTGTCTACTGTGTACTGACATTGTTATATTAATCTATCATAAAAGAATTGGTTATGCATGTAAAGTGTAAAATGATGGTGTGAACATTGTATTAGCAAAAGTTTGAAGCATTCCCATACCTGATGGAATGACTCTTCCTCCATCTGAGTGAAGGTTGCTATCTTTGTCCATAACTTAAAGATCTTTTGATGGGAATTTTTCTCACGAATTTGTTGAACACCTCCTCCTATTTAGTCAATAAATTGGACAGAAGGGTCATCAACCGTGCCTTGGCCCAATCTTTCAATGTGTATGGGAAGCATCTCATTCCGAGTCAATCTTCATTTAAGCCATCGTTTGGAGAGTGGTATAGAATTCCTGAATAAAGTTTAAAAGGTCTTTAATGGGAACCTCTTAGAAAGATGGCAGTATTTTGTAGTGGATTCTCTTCAATTTAAAGTTTCTGAATGCCTCTCCCAAACGTATGCACGAAGTGGCAGTACCAATTACTAGTATGGCATACTCCTTCTTTACTAGCTGACTTTCACCCATCTCTTGATCTTTAGGCTTGGATTTCTCGAGATTGACTTTAACGTCCCTTTGAGATCCTCTTATCTAATACACGTTATTAATAAAGGGAATGAGTTCACTTTCCCACGACCTCCTTCCTTATATAAACAAAATAAAGACAACACTGAATCAATAATAAAACTACTAAAATAATCCAATGAAATAACACAACAAAAATGTATACATGAAAGGAAAAAAACTATCAAAATTAATTTAAGTCTAAACACTAAACACTAAACACCTCCCTAGCAAGGGGCCAAAAACTTGTTGTGCCAAACTAAGTTCTAAAAATCTTGGTTATCTTACTCACAAGTATATCAGGTAATTATAGTCGAATACCCAGGGTCGCCTCTCTAGGAGGTGAAATTGGTTCACTTAAATTAACTTTAAATAAAAATGTAAATAAATGCAATGTAAACACTCTTTCCTGATTTGTTGTGTAAATGAATTTAAATAAAATAAGCAATTAAACTGAAATGTAAACTAATTTAACTGAAAGCAAGAACAATTTGATCAATCTATGTGGAAACTCTTGAGAAATAAACTTCACTAATTTCATCTCCTATACATGACTAAGGGGAATTAATTGAATAATTGTCTTACTAAGATTACTAATTAGGTCCTAAAATCAATTCAAATAATAAACTAAATCTAACTTTCGTACTCGACAAGTTTATCATCTAAATCAGTTATGTAACCAAACTAATAATTACCCACTTAAGTTACTATATTTCTAATTCATAACTCAAGCGTCTTTCTTGTTCTAACATTGAACTTCTTCTCTCAATCCTTTGTTTAATACAAAAATGATACAAAGGTTAGCCACACTATCACATCCAATAAGCTTAGAAACTATAACAAATAATAAGATAATAAAATAGTCCCTTCATCATGCATAATCAACTAAATTAGCTACATTAATTCTCAAGATTGAGTAATCATCCCATCAAGGAATAAACAAAGTTCTTCATCTTCATATACTTCAACCACATAGTTAATAATGATATAGAAGTATTAAAGCAATAAAATAATGAATAAACATGTGTTGGATCGCGTACAGTCCGAGTATTCACAATACACTGCGGAAAAGACCATACAACAACATGAAGTATAATCGAA
>JANSVA010116142.1:0-10022 GCA_025504915.1 Erythroxylum reticulatum
ACATAATTGACTTTATAAGAGATGAATGATGTGTAGCAAGGAGAAAGTTAGAAATGCATATAAGAGAGGATTTTATGCACGCATGAGATAAAAAAAAAAAGATGATGAATCAAATGGGAAGAGCGAATGCACTCTATAAGGTAGTTGAATTATTATGAAATGATGTAACACTAGAAGAGGTAAATTCGGAAAAATTGAGGTAAAGTTGATGTTAACATATGTCAATGCGAGGAAACCCCGATCGTGGGAAGGATAAAGAGAGAAATATTGTCTGGGATCAATTGAGATTACTATTATAAGATAATTGGTGATCTATTAGAAATAAATCTCTAAATAGAATCGGATGACCTTGATTGATAAGGATTATATGAACAGTATCGATGATAGTAGCAAGAAACCTTCTTTCAAAGAAGAATTTCCCTAAATTAGGTTAAGATGATCAGATGATTCAATTTAAGAATGATCAATAAAGAAACAAATAAGAAATGAATATGTAATGAATCAAAAGTAAATATTGGAGTCATATCCCTAGCGGAGACTCAAGCATAAGAGGTAGAATATACTACTAAGAATGTATGCATTTTGTTTGATGTAAAGTATCCATCTATGTGATTGGATTATTGAATTTGAGGAAACATTAATTGCTAAAATGAGGAGAAATAAGTCTACATTATATTATGTGTAAATATGTTCGGGAGATACAAATTTGATTTGATGAATTTGTTACAAAAACAGGAAGCTAATATTGCAAATAAATTGAAATACGTGGAGAAATTAGTAAGAATAAATATACAATAGAACAAGTCAATGTGAAATTAGAGAAAATAGAATAAATTGAGAAAAAACAATCGAGAAGAAGAAGTCAATTGGAAAAATCGAAAATAACATGAGATAATATTACCTCGTTGAAGAATTAGATTCTTAAAGAATTAAGAGAACAAATCATGGGCACAAGAAAATTTGGGTTATATCTGTTGGAGTTAATAATTCCCCCGACAGTATCATGGTATTGAAGATTAAAATGATCCAAGCAAAATTGTATCAATTAGTAATTATGATCATATATGGTATTTGAGTTTATTCGAAAAGTAAAGAGAACATTTTGAATACTTAAGGAAATCTTACATATCATGAAGGTAGAAACAATTATATGCCAAGTTTCATAAAAGGGAATCTTAGCTTGATCAAATAAATTGTGGGGGTTATAGTATTTGAACATGGCATATTGGGAGACCCAAAGAAAGTGGAGGTGATGATAAAGTGAGAAAGTACAAGGAATATATGAGAGATTCGGAGTTCTTTAGAACTAGCTGTATGATGGATCCTATGATGGACTTTTAAGGGGTTTTACTAATCTTATCCCTTGACAGAAATGTTTGAAAAAAAATGTGTAAGCCGTATGAATGATGAATGAAAAAAGAATTTCGAGGAACAATAAACCTAATGTTAATTATGCCATTTGGATTTGGAGATTATGCAGTATATAACGAATTTTCACATTAGAGATTAAGATTTAATAAGTTGCAATAGTATAAAGTGATTTTGTACGCATGAATACAATTAAAGTCTCATGAGTTGATCTTGATACATGGTTTAGAATTGTTATAATAAAAATTACTTTGAGAGCTTGGAGACATTAGATGTACATAGACATTTCGGAGATGTACAGATCATTTAAGTTTGAGGTAATTATTGAGTATGAAAGGATTGAATATAAAATCAAGACAATAAATAGAGTTACTTACAGATTATGATTGTACAAATGAATATTTTTCTCTAAAGCTAGTGTTGTATCTGATGCATTAAGCATAAATCCCAATAGCAGTGAAGCATGAATTTATATATTGAGGTCACCAAATCTAATGAAATAAAGACCATACCATTTGGGCAAAATGAAGTATTCCTAGCTATTGAATTTAAGATTGGTTTCACATGAAAGAATTAACCAAACCCAAAAACTGAGGATTCAGGGTTGTGAATCTTATAGAGGAATTGAAAATGAGTCTGAATTTTTGAGTTTGATTAGGAAAAATGTTACTTTGGGATTCAAATGAGAGGTATGTGTACTCAATAAAGATGATTAAGAAAAGAGATTTTTGGATAACGTACAAATAATGACCTAAGCTATACATACTAGTAGGAATACGCCAAAATAGTATTTAGCGTTAAGGATGTAGAAACAAGTGATTGAATGTTTGAATTACCAACAGTTCTGATTGTTGGAGATATGCTTAAAGCTTATATGTTTGGAGTTCATAGGAACATAAGATCAATGTATAGTTCTAATTGACTATAGGCATAACAATTGTTATCATAGTGCTATCATTAGAATACTGTATAAGGTGTTATATAACATAAAGAGTTGATCACCTTTACTTTGAAATTAAGAAGGCCTAAAAATGGCTAAAGGCCAGAATAAATTTAAGATACTGTTAGTGTGTGAAATGAATTTGGAATAGAAATTAAGTGGCTTATGAAAGATGAATGAATTTGATAGTTCAACATCGAGGCTATGGAATATAGTGAAATAGACATAAGACTAGACTGTATTAATATTGAAGAGATGGGAATTATTAAAGGAAAGATAAATTGTTTCTAAGAGTAACACCTTGGTAAGGTGTGCTCAAATAAGGAAAAAGGATAAACTAAGCTCGAATTGTATTGGTCCACATGAAGTTATTGAGAGCATAGGACGATTAACATATGAGTTTGTAGTACAAACAAAGATGTTTCAGATCCGTAATGTGTGATATGTGAGTATGTTAAGAAATACCGATATGATTTGACATAGTTGTATTGTCAACATAAGCAGAGTGAAAAATCTAAGATGTATTAAGGAACTAGTTAAGATAGTGAGTGACAAAATAAGTTATCGAAAGACCTAGTGAGTCCATTGACTGTGGTCATTTGGAGGAAAGTATTTGAGCGATGAAGTTAAACGGGGAACGCAAGAGTATTTAAGGAAACAATACCCCTACCTTCCTAGTTAATCAAATAAGAATTTTGATGACGAAATTTTTTTAAGGAGGGGAGAATTGTAACATCCCAATACTCACGTTCAGGTTAAAATAGTAAATATGGGAGAGATTATTGAGAGATTAGAAATGCATTTTGTATTCATACATTATATTATATACACATACACGTGAACATTGTATTTTTGCACATGAAAATAATTGTACATGTATTCATTGATAATTATAGGTATAATTGAATTGTGAGGAGATATTATTGAGAATGGAGAGATTATTGTATTGAAAATTAATATGAAGAGTGTATTTGTTAAATTAGACTTTTGGAGAATTTTTAGGAATAAATTCCAAAAATGATGAATATTATTAGACTAAGAAATATGCCGCTTGGTGAGTGAATCTTGAATGGAAAATAGAAATAAAAAACAAATGATATTGAAAAATTGTGGTGATAATTGAAATGAAAAGATGCGAGTTGGGGAACTAGTCCAATAGGAACCAGTTAGTTGGGAAACTAACAAAGACCTTAAGAATAGGACAAGTGTCCAAGTCTAAAGATATGTTTCCTTAACTTTGAAAGACAACTTATTGTGCTTGTCTTCATCTTTTTTTTCGTAGCTTCTTCTTCAAAGTTTCCTCCTTTACACAGAGTTTTTCATCAAAACTCCACTAAAGAAAAACTTTGATTTCCATTTACCTTTTCTACTCCCAACTTCAGTTTCATTCTCTTTACTTTAAGAAAACCGAAGCTTGCCAAACCCTTAAGTGGTTTATATGGATTGCATAGAAACTAGGGCTTCTTAATCTTTTGCAGATTTTGGAGAAATATCAAGTAAGTATTGTGTAAATCCTTTAAAGTTGTTGGTTTATGAAACCAAAATGGTGATTTATTTTTCATTGCATGATTATGAAAAAAGGGCATTTTCATAAACACCGAGGGTTTAAGATATGAAAATTGTTGATGTATAATTTTTGAATAATTGATGATCTAGATGTCTTAAGATAGTGTAGAAATGATTTATAAGTTGGAAGATCATAGGAAACATGTGTAATTAAGTGCAGAAAAATTTGGAGAGAAGAACAAATAAATGTTCTGTTTGTGGTTGTGTATTCATTGTGTACGTGAGTTGGGAGTGTTGTTAGAGATGAACAAAAGAATAAATTTAGAGTTGAAGAATAGTTGTAAGATGATGGTCTGAGATAAGAAAGATTGTTTAAATGATAGTTAGAGGAAGAAATTTAAGAGAATGTAGAAAATGAAAATATAGGAGAATGACAGTGAAGAAAGCGCAGAGAATGGTGAAATGCTTAAATAACTTTTCTTCCGTTCTTGATAATTTTTTTAAGCATGGATTTTTAAATTGTTTGTGAATGTGTTGAGATGAATGAGAGTTAAAATGGTAAAATAAAACTGGAGAATGTAAATGGAAGGAAAGTGCAGGAGAATGAAAGAAGAAACATAGAGAATGAAAAAGATAAGTTAGAGAAGTTAGCATTGGTCCGAAACCTCCATGATTAAACTGTATTGATCTAAGAAGATTTTGACAAAATTTTCTTCATGAAAGTTGTAAATCGTTCTTTTATATTTTTTATTGATATAAATTTTGAAAATTATGGAGCTCTAGATTGAAAGTTATGGAGGTTAGAAATGAGGGAGTGCAAGTAGGAAGTCGCGATCATGACGAAGCGCGATTGTGACATTGGATGAGACTTGCGATCGTGACAAAGTGCAATTGCGACACTGAAGGGAACTTGTGGTCGCGAAAAAGTACTATCACAACAATAAGTGAATGTCATGAATGCGAGGAAGCACGATCGTGACTTCGCAAGTTTGATGGTCAACTCGCGATCGTGCACATGCACGATCATAACTTCTAAGATTAGAGGCTAACAAACATCCTTTAATATTTTGGCTATATCTCCTTCTTCCAACCTCCAAATGACATGAGATTTGAACCATTAGACTCTTAACACATTGTTCTACTTATCCATGAAAAATCTAAGCTATCTGAAATCATATGCGAGAGATAGAGTGAAAAATGTAGGACAAGTCTGACTGAGTGTGTTCTCAAATAGTCCAACATTTATGTCCTTATCTGTCACACCCGTGACTTTTTTCCTAACACTTATGAGTCACTCATGCCCGTGATTTTTTCCCTCATGCCCATGATTTTAATTGCTAGACTAATGTTTAATTGTCACATCAAGACACTGTGCTCTCCAATAGTAATCGTGACTTGATTTTGGTCTATGCACCCGAGAGCAATTGCAAACTGAATAGTCTTGTTTCTTCTCTAGATGTCGAAATGAAATGATCTTTGATTTTGAGTAAAATAGAGAAATAGGGCTACAAATAATCTGAAGAAGTCAAATTGTAATTCAGATTCTAAAATGTTCAATTTCTAGATGGAAGTTGAGTATAGTCTACTATTTTATAATAAAAACAGTCCAAAAATATTTGGAGAATAACTTTCAAAATACTAAACCAAATTGAACGATCTTGGTGTCATTAGAAACTTACAAAATAGGAGAACACTCCTATAGAAGAGAGTATTGCCAAATTACTTCATTTTTATTATCTAAATGATTAAGAAGACTCGAAAGTTAGTTTTGGGGAAAAATCTGAAAGTGATACAATGAGAAGTAAATTTTGATTTTAATGATTTTATTGAGGTATAAGCCTAAGTACAAATGACACTTAAGTGAGTTTTGAGATAGGATTGATTACGTGATGAGGGTAATGGAAAAATACCTGTGATTTTCGTGAACACACATTGTACATATTTTATTACATACATGTGCATTATTAAACATTTATAATTATGCAAATTGTGATATATGTGTATGTTATTTGATATAGAGGAGCAATAGGAACGTCAACCTCTAGACGTTGCTAGAACTTCCAGGCATTAAATTCAGGAGCGACTTGTGAGGAGACCTAGATGGTCTTACTTTACTATTTGTTTTGTTTATATTATGAATTGAATGATTATGCATTATGAATGTGTTGGTTCAGGACAATATATGCCCGAGGAGTTTGATAAATGTGAAAACATTGAAGTACTCCTTGTATGTGAATTTGATTGAAATAAGTTTACATAACTTGATTATTAAATGTTGAACTATGGTCCGATGATAATTGTGTTCTAAATATGTATTTACATATTAATGAAAAGTTATTCTCAACTTTAATGTTAAATGTCGAACCTGTGCATGTGATTGAATGAGGATATGCAAATGTGATTGATGCATTTCATTACATGAATGCATGAAAGATAAAGGCAGTTGTAACAGGAGTAGCCACAAAAAATGAGCTTAAAGCTCAGAGTGTAAAAAAGAGTCTAGAGCTCAGAAAGTGATTAAGAGCCAAAGGTTCACCATGTAAAATGAGCCTGGTATCCCCAACAGATACGGGACAGTTATTAATGAGATCGGTATCCACAATAGATACGGGACAGTTATAGGCACTCAATCATAATAATGTAATGACTGAAAGTGAGTCTCAAGAGCATTGCATATGTATATGATATGTGTTGAATGTGAAATGTGAAATGTGAAATAAATGATCAAGTGATATATGCTTAAGTGAATGTGTAATGTATGTGACTTGATTTGATGATTTGATAAATTGTACGTGTTATGTGATTAAGTGAGCCATCAAGGATGGTCACTCATTTAGTTCGCAAAACTTACCCAAAATTTGCAATATTTTTTCAGGCTCAAAAGAGTTATCCCGTTGGGCAAACGAGAGTATAACCACTATATTTAAGTAAGAGATAAAGGTCATGATCAGTTTGCGTCTGCATAGAATTTTCCAGTAAATTTTTTATTAAGGAATGTATTCCGAAATTATTTTACAATGTGCATGCAAATGCATTTGTATTGTAATGACATTATGATTGTGAGTGTTCTGTATCTGAATTGAGCCCTAGCGATTAATGAAATTCTAACAATAAAAAAAATGTTGGTAACACTTGTAAATGAAGAATGTTTCTGAAATAAAATGGGCACAATTTGATAATTGATTTTTACGTACGTATGTATTGCTTTGAAAAAAAAATGTAACGAGATTTTATTGATTGAGTGTGCTAGCATGCCACCCTTGCTGGGCACGGACTTGAATGTCACTCAGGATGTCGGGTACGTGTCTTGCGAGAGTGGGATGCTACCCCTAACCATAGACACAAGACATCCCTGGGACTTAGGATGCCCTGGCATATGCTCTATACACATATACCTAGCTACCACTCGCTCATATCAACTCAACCTATCAATCTAAGACCATCGAATGTAGCCTATCCTAGGCAAGTCAAAGATTCTTAATTTTCACCATTTATTCACAACCTATTATTAATAAGTCTCTATTTAAACAACACATTTCGTCGAATTAATAAGCATTACACCTCAATACACATACCAAAATATAATCACGAAACACTTTGTACATTGTTAATTAAACATAATTCATGTTTGTAATTATTAACTATTAATCATTAATATAATTAATGACTAGTTCAAACTATAATTTATTAATAACAAAACGATATTTAATTTTAAGAGTTAAGTCCAAAGTTATTCTTACCTCAATTTTAGACTCAACTAATTAATAGTCCAACTTAGTCTTAAGTCGACCTCAGACCTAACAATTACAAAATTTTATTAAATTAATTTATAAAAAATTCAACTCAAATACACTTCATAATCCAACATTATTCCCTTTCCTATTTTATTCTTAATTATAAAAATAATATCCTTACTAACCTCACCATAATTGCTAAAATACCCTTAACTTAAAAGCCCTATGTTAGCCTTATTCATTCCAATTAATACCAAAAATGTCCTACTTGGAAGTAAGTTCCAAATTTACCCCTTCAATCTTTGCATTTCATATTCTGCCCCTCTATGTAACTTAAATTTTCAAAAGATTCCATCTTCTTCATCCTCCCCTCTTCTCCCATCTCCTCCTCTTATATCATTTTTCAGCCATATTTTCTCCCTTTTTATCCCTTCATGTAACTTCAATTATTGTCCCAAACAATCACAACATGCAAACTAACTATAAATTAGTGTAGGATGATCAAAATTCACAAAAAAAGACATAACATGGCAGCTGGAAATTTACCTAAGTATTAAGGGATTTTGGGATTGTTAACTTCCATAATTTCTTCCAATTTTTTTTTGCAAAACAAGCACAATCAAGGAAGTTATAGGAGACGTGTCATATATAAGAGAAATATGGTGTTTTAGACACACTTAATAGCTGGAAAATGAAGAAAAAGATAAAGAAAGAAGGTCATTTTCGTTGGTGTTTAATATTTATTTCCAGATGTCTTTTATACAGCTTACTAGTTATAGGCTCGGTTATCTTATTACTTGTGGGCTTTACGTAACTTCTTTCACTTCTTGGATTTCAAAAAAAAGTTATCATCCATCAATGTTAAAACAATAAAAGTCAAAAGCTTTTAATGGTGACTAAGAGATGAGGAGCAAGTTACACTTAAGAGGATCAATGTTAAAGAGCCCTCACAATGTCTGCTTCACCAATAGGCATCGAAAAACACTAGAGAGTGACGGTGAGTGTCATCCTCACTCTTCCAGGCCGTTTTGTTTTCTTGGAATGAAGGACGCTCTAAGAAACCGTAGTCATCAATAGGTTTTAGAATAAAATTAACATATAAAAAACATAACCACAAAGATTATGTTACATCCAGGATCGATTGTATATGTATGGAAAACGAAAAATAGATACTTAATTAATAGTTATATTCCATCAGTTAAAGAACTCTCTATCTTGAGTTTCTACTGCATGTTTCCTTCTTTAGTTTTTTTTGTAAACTTCAGAGAAGATAAAAAAAAACAACAGCAAACCCAAAAAACACACTTCCATTCGTTTTTCCAAAACGTTTCCTTTATATATGTCTGTATGTAACTACCTTTAGTAGTTATTTAAGTATGATGGCAATTATACCCATCATGGGTGTATATAAGTCATCATCTCCCACTCACACATGATGGGTTTAATAAAAAACTCTGCAGTGCTCATACTTGTTCAATAACCGGTGTGACCAGCATACGACGAGAGTACATTGTCATATATCTATTAGGAGTATGTGACATCTCGATTAACAAATTGATCCTGAGACTTATGTGTCCTTGAGTAAACATTGTATGCTATACCCTAGGTCATATCTCGCATTTGCACTTTTCTTTGATCTCATTTAGTTCCTGATGTCATGACTGTATTCAAGTTCTCTACCAAAATAGATGATGGCCATTTATGAATACTTTTCATGCGAGTCAACGATTTAAATTAAATGACCTTCCTCTATTATCAATGCTCTTTTGAATTAAATCTAATTTGCTTTCCTAGAATTATTCCATAAGATCGCATCTTGCATGATCTTTTGGCAATAACCTAAAGTAGCAAACCTTAAATTCAATTCTCAAGAATGAAACAAGAGTCATAAGGGTATTTGATGAGGTTCTTCTTAACCTCAAGTGTCTCACACAATGTAGGATGAGATCTTGCGATTTACATTAATCCCTTTTGTGGTTAATTGTGCACACATAGTACGAGTCATGTGCTACGGTATTTACCCATTTTGTTTAACTTGAACATCTTTATTCAAAAAATACCGTACAAATGACAATTCAAACATACTCAATGTTTAACTTGAGTTCACTCATCTACTCAAAAACTTATTCATAACTCACATTTGGCAACGTAAGACAGATATAGTGATTAATAAATCACTTTGAACTAATTTCCTTGTGGCATTTATGGTTTAAGTTTCTTGCTCTCAATTATCACCTAGATAATAAACTTTAAACATGCCTCATCTCTAGCAAGCATAAACACTAGAGGTGATTTCCCGTGTGAGAAGGCTAATTTACAATCTATCTCATATACTTATAATTCATCCCAAAATATATTTATACACAAACACATATATTTATGCATTGAATTGATACACAATGTATAATCTTCATCATACATTATATCCAAACATATGACATTAGTCTGAGCGAACATATATAGAGAAATGTTTT
>JANSVA010116171.1:0-10022 GCA_025504915.1 Erythroxylum reticulatum
AGTTGTATGATGATTTTTGGAGATGATAAAAATTGTTTAAAATGAAAGTTGAGAAGAAAAATAGAGAATGTACAAATAGGTTGAAATGTAGAGAATAGTGAAATGCAGAACGTAAAGAAGATGAATAATTGATATTTAGATTTTGATGATTTTGAGAAAACTTGCATATTTAGTGGTACTATAAATGTGTTATGAATGAGCTGAATGAGAGTTAAAATGGTATAATGAAAATGGAGAACGTAGATGAATGAAAGTGTCGGATTTAATGAAAGAAGAAACAATGATAATGAAGAACATAAGTTAAAGAGGTTAGTATTGGTCCGAAACTTCCACGTTGCATCTGTATTGATCTAGAAATATTTGGAAAAAATTATCTTCATCAAAGTTGTATATCTTTCTTTTAGATTTTTAATGATATAAAGTTTGAAATTTTTGAAGTTCTGGATTGAAAGATATGGAGGTTTGAAGAGAAGGTGTGTGACTAGGAAAAGTCGCGAGCACAACCATGCTTCTCTAACTATTCACCGAATGTTGTGATCGTGACGAAGCACGATCATGAGTTCATAAGTTAAATGGATTGTGATTTTGGTAGGAAAATCGCGATTGTACACATGCACAATCACGACTTTGAAGGATGGATACTGATGAACACCCTTTGATCTTTTAGGTATATCTCCTTTGTCTGACCTAGAAATGATATAAGACTTGAACCATTAGACTCGTAACACACTAATCTACATCTTCAACAAATATCATAGCCATCTGAAATCAATTGAGAGAGATTGAGTGTTAAATGTGGGATGGGTCTGACTAGTATGCTCTCATCCAACTATTTTGTCGGTATTTGTCACACCCATGACCCTCACTCACACCTGTGAGTCATGCACACTTGTGATTTTTCCTTCTTATGCCCATGAGTGTCAATTAATGGACACTCATAACCTTATTTGTCACATTAAAATACTATGCCCTCTAATAACTTCTACTCCCGAGAGCATTGTGCAAGGTGAATAGTCTTGCTTCTTTCGACCATAACTTCTTTTTTAGACCTCCGAATGATTTAATTATTAAACCAATAGATTACTAACAAATTATTCTACCTCTCCATAAAAATTGGTAGCATTCAGAATTGATTTGTAAAATATTGATTGAATGAAAGTGAGGGAATATGTTGGAATAGTATGAACTAAAATTGTTTATTTAACATATTTCAGTATTTTTATTATATCTTGATCTGTAGGGTTCCAAATGAGATGATTTTTAATTTGGAGTAAACTAGAGATTACAAATTATGTGCATAATTCAAAATTTAATACAATCTCTAAGACTTTCAATTTCTGGATGGAAGTTGAGTACAATGTACTGTTTCAATATAAGAACAGTCCTAAAATGTTTAAGGTATAAATTTTGGATTTCTAAACCAAATTGAATGATTTGGGTGTCATCAGAAACTTAAGATAATGGGGAACATTTTTCTAGAAGAAAGTGTTGCCAAATTACTTCGTCTGCATTGTCAAATTAATCATGAAAAATGGACCTGAAGGTCTGAAATTTAAAGAATTTAATAAGGAGGAAAGGGGGTTTGGATAATGTGTAATTTTGTGATGTTGAAATAACATTAGTGAATGAATTGCTGATATCAAAGTGCCAAAGGTATAAGTTTGTTTGGGAATAAAGATATTCACATGATTGAGGTTGTGATTCAAAGAAGAGGAGTAAAGTCTATCAAGTTAAATTGAATGAGAATTTGATAATAATAACAAATAATGCTAGAAAAGAAATGATAAGTGATCAAATTATGAAATGAAAATGAGCGTAAGATATGGAATTTGATAATATATCTGGGATTGTCATGAACATGCATTATACATATTTCATATACACATTTGTGCATAAAGGAATACTTATAATTGTGTAATTAATAACATTTGTACATGTGTATTACATAAATTTAATGTGCGGGATAAGTGTCCACATTAAGACGTTTCCAGATCTTAAAGCAATTGCTAATCTGGAGCGCACTGTGAATAACCTAGACAGTTTCTCTCAATTGATTATTTGCTTTAAATGATGGTATGAATGCGAATTGATTTTGTATGTGTTACTGAAGTGCTACTTATATGTGAATTTGATGAAATACGTGATACATGATTTTATTGTTAAATGCTAGACCTAGTTCTAGAAGAAAACTGTGAATATGCATATGAATGCAACAGTGATACTCAACATTTTATTGAATGTCGGATCATGGTCCGAAGATGAATGTGAAATGGAATGTGAAACGAAGGCATGTGATGGACTGAAATTACGTAAATGTGATGCATTCCATTTCATGAATGCATGAAACATAAAGGCAGTCGTGATCGGAGTTGCCATTGAAAATGAGCTTAAAGCTCAGAATGTGAAAAAGAGCCTAGAGCTTAGAAAATGTATAAGAACGAAAGGCTCACTATGTAAAATGGGCCCCATATCCCCATCAGATAAGGGAAAGTTATAAATTAGCCCAATATCCACAATGGATATGGGATAGTTTAGGCACTCTGTCACAACAACATAATAAATGGGAAAAGAGTCACATGAGCATTTCATATACATTTTAATAAGTATGTTTGATTGTTTGAAATGTAATTTTGCCTTACTTGTAAGTGAACAAAGTGATATGGGATGAATTATGCGAAATGCAAAGATGTGAATTACAAGTTACATATATCGATGTGTTGCATGAATTGAGCGAATCATCGATGATGGTTACCTCATTGAGTTCGAAAAACTCACAAAAAATTTGCAAATATTTTTTAGGCTCAGAATAATATCTCGTTAAGCAAACAGAAGTATACCTACTACGTTTAAGTAAGAGATAATGGTCGGTATCAGTTTACGTCTGCATTTGTACTTCATATTTTTGTATCAAATTGTATATTCCATGGTTTATGTATAAGGTGTAATTGAATATTTCTGTTGCATATAATTTTCCATTTGGAAATGTTTTGCAAAAGAGATTGATCGATGGGAAATAAATAATTATGATTTCGGGTTTTATAAAATACATATATATTGGCTCGAATGTGATTATGGATTCCTGCATATGTTTATATTGTTTTCAAAAAAGTTTGACTATTCTAGCATGCCACCCTTGTGGGATTTGCACTCGGACATTACTCAGGATGCTGGGTACATGTCCTACGAGGGAAGGGAGCTACGAGAATTGTGTTAGTTTGATAATTTTTATGTTTTAAGTGTTTTGTGGGTTAGTACAAGCCTTTGAGCTTAATTATTATGTTTTTAAGGTACCTTGATGTGCTTTGTTAGTGTTTCAGGGTCAACATTGAAGAATGAAGAAGTTTTGGAGACATTCGAGCTGAGACAACAACCCACAATCTTTATGCAATATGCCATGATCGTGATAAAAGCACTAGAGATAGCCCACAATCGTGGCCTATATGTCATGATTGTGACAGAAGCCCAAGACATGGCTACGATCGTGGCCTATTCGCCATGATTGTGACAGAAGGCTCGGATGTTGCCCACGATTATAGTGACTTTGTTATTTATGGATTGTGGGTATTATGCATTTTTACCTAATGTCGTTGGTTTTTTTATCATTTTAATGTGTTTTTGTTGGTAAATAATGGAAAAATGTAGTGATTTTGTTATTACTTAGAAATGAATTTGGGTTGCCTATGAATTATTCGATGAAATGTCTTTTAGGGATGTTGGTGAGACTTGATTAATGCCTTGGAATCTAAAGAAAATGTCTAGAGTAGTTACATAAGACTTGAAATGGAAAATTAACAATTATATGGAAGGATTTCATATAATAGAATGAAATTGGACAATTATATGGAAGGTGATATTTGTGAAACAATTAATGAGCATTTTTTTGTATTAATATGGTAGAAGTTGAATATACTTCAATATTCAATTATGTAGATAATTGCATGAGATTTTTTAGTTATCCCAATGCTTACAATTGCTTTTAAGTCTACTTTTCGAACTACTTGTTGAATAATGAATTCTTATGACAGTTGATTTCATCCAATAACTTAAGAAGTGTTGATGTATGTCAAGAGTTGATATATACTGAAATACTTTTATAACTTCAATAATTATCTCCATATTATTGTATATTTTATTTGTTATATTATGATATACATAGATAATGTAGACATAGATATGGCTATTCATCATTTTAAAAGTTTACTCAAAGAAATATTTGATGAATAAAGATATATCTATTTGTTAATAATCATGTATTTATTTAATCAATTTTTGTATAATTATGCATGATTTCTATTATGAGTTCTTGTTAATGTATGTTATTAGTTTTTATGTAAATCTTTAAAAACCAAATTGATACATTTGATCACTCCCTCTAAACAATAGTCTTTAAAAGTTTAAAAATTAGGATATTTGACATTTATATATGCTTTCATACCCTTCGACACATGCCCTATGTCATGGATCTATCTATGTATTTGAAGGAAGAGATAAAGTCTTTGGCATGCCCGTGTCCTTAGGCCTTAAATCTTCTTATTTCTTTTCAAATTAATGCATGATTTCTATCACAATTGTGTTATAGATAGGAGCATATAGGTGATAGCCTATCTCTAACTACCAAATAATAAATTCCTAATTACCAAACTATGTAGTAAATGGTGAGCTAGGGTCGAACCACAGAGAGCTGGGATGTAAATGATATTTCAAATGTTGCAAACAAAAAAAGAACACCCTGAAATGATGAAATGAGACAGCTAAGATGTAAAGAACGTAAACAAAAGACAAACACAAAGTGAGTTTAGAAAATACTAATAAAAATGGTAAAGAAGTGGGTTAGAGATATCTTCGAGATTCTGGGATGTTCATTGATCCTTGAATCTAAATAAAATGTACTATCATCTTTGTGTTAGCCTATGAACTCGATTAAGCTCTCGAACCCTTAATTTCTCTAAAATAGGCAAAACTAATAAGCTCTAGAAATGCCTCAATCTCCATTATAACCTAGAATAGGCTTTCTAAGTTCAATAGGGAAGATATATTAGGAACTAAGAAACAACTAAATTTGGCCACCTAGTCATAAGCTCGAAAGGTGTAACCTAAAGGTATGGGATCCTAGATTAGTTGATTAAGTAACCTTACAAAGTCAACCAACCTATTGCTACTTCCTGGAATCACTATGGACTATTATATATCACACACTCATCCCTGGCCTTCGGATTAGAAAGTTACTTATAGGGTGATCAAACCTAGAAGCAATTTTTAATTTATAACATTTATCCTAAATCCCAACCAACCTAGACTTACAAGCACTAATTTAAGACAAATTTAACTCCATTCTCACAATTTCCATCCCTTCATCCTTATAATATCTCCAAATCCCTAAATAATCTAGCCACACATGTTCATATTAAGCACAATAGACCTTAAATAAATAAAATCCATAGTTAATTAAATAAAACCAAAGCTGGAAATTATAAGTGAAGTGATAAAAATTGAAATTTGACATTAACTTAATAGAAATCAAAACTCTTTATGCTAGCAAATAACTAATCATAATCCAAATTACAAAATCTAAACTAATTGCATCAAAATAAAAATTCCATCACACATAACTTGCACAAAAACCCAAATTAATTGATCATGAATCTAATAATATGCACAAATCCTAACTATTAAGCACAAATTAATCCAAAGAATCATAAATAAGCAAAAACCCATAACATAAACCATTAAAAATTCAAATACCCAACAAATTCAAATATGAAAAAGCGTATAAACAAGCTCAAACAACCAAGATTAAAGCTGGAAAATTGGAGGAATAAACATCCATTGATATAACATAAAAGTTCTTTACAAAAGTCATAAAGTTCAACTGTAAAATCCATCATTCATTCTAACATTGTAGAACATGTAAAACTATGATTAACACGAAGAAAGCTTTAAACTAATGGAATGAATATGAAACTAAAGCATGGAAATTGAGAATAGCTAAGCTTATTGAAAATAACAAAAACTTCTTTTTCGGTTCCTCCTCTCTTCTTGGAGCTTTCTAAAAATGACAGATTTTGAAAGTCCTTTTCTCTTCTTGGAGTTTTTCCAAAAGTGGCAGATAGATGACTTCTTTTCTAGGTCATTTCCCTTTCTTCATATATTATTTTTCCATTTGGGGCAAACCCTAAGGTTTTCTCATGCCTAAAAAGTCCCTCAAAAACTCGAATTCATAAGTGATCCTGCTTCTGTCTATGCACAGTCCATGATCATACATTAATCATGTCCCTTTAATGCATGATCGTGGTTGAATCCCCATGATCGTGGCCTTGTGCTTAAGCTTTTGTGACTATCATGGAATATTTTCCACGATCGTGGCCCTAGAATATTTATCGGGTCTTCTCTGATTCTCCTTCGAATGCCCTTGATAGTTTCTCCTCTGTGGATGGCTCTCCAAACTTTATTAAGCGTCTTCCTTTTTTCATATATTTATGCTCACTCCTTTCATCTATATGTAAACACAAAATGAACACAAATTGAGTATTTAAACATAAAAACATTGAAATGTATAAGAAAATATAAGATGATTCAATCCTATCATATACCCCCACACTTAAACTATTGTTTATCCTAAAGTAATTTAAAAATAATCAAGATATTATGCCAATTTGTTTTCAAAGAAAATCGAGACTATGTAATCCTTCAAACTTCGACAAATTCAAGTATCAAGCTACTATATATATCATAATCTTTTCATCAATGCACATAAACAAAGTCAAAGGTAGACACCATTGATCAAAGGTAAAATAAAACTAAGATGAATTTTCCTCACAATGTTAACTCATTTCACTTAAGTGTTTAAGTTTGGTGTTTCACTCAGTAGTCCGTCTAAGAGACTACACTATCATAGGCTTGCAAAATTACCAATTCTCTAACATATAGATTACATGCTATCATGGATCAAAAATGGCTTTTACTTAGGGTTGTAATAGGGTTTGTGTTAAGGTAAGGTAAAAAGGTCAAAGGATAACTCACAAGTATTAACAAAGTACTAAGTGATAACCAATCAAAACTACTGAGGTATGCATATAAATACCATGAACTATAACTACTCATCACTAGCTAATGCTACTATGTTTCCTTTAACAACAGAAACAAAGATGCTTTTAACTAATAGCTCCAAAAACAAAGATGCTTTTTTTCTTCTTTTTCTTTACTTAGATAACACTAAAACAATAAGGAAATAATAGCAATGTAAATCAATAAACATGAGTAGAAGTGCCTCTCAAAACATCTTATAATTGAATAGAAAACAAAAGCCCTTAAATCATATACATCAAATGCTCACTTATTACTTCATTAAACTTCTGGCAAGGTAAGGTTAATAGGTTTTAGGGTTTCAATGTAAGGTGACTAATTAGAAAACAACCAAGGTTAAAGGCTTAAAGGGGTTGGCAAGGGGAAATTGAGTTGGTGGGTCATTTGAGCTACGGTTCAAAACAAAAAAGGCCTTAATCATTTCTATAAAGCATGCATCTCATAGTTTCAAACTGGTTCAATGCAAGTTATGAAGGTAATCTTCCTGAGGGAGCATCACAAACAACAAAGAAACATAATGACTATGAAATGTAGTCATATAGCCTCAAAACCTTGCATGTGCTTATATGAAAATCGATTAAAATTTCATACATTACCTAATCACTCAAGTATCAAATTATTGACTAAGTTTATGTAACTAACGACTTCAATCAATCTATATGATTCACCTTCCACTTAAGCTGCCTAATTCAAATTCAAGCACACAACTTAATTCTCAATCTAACTACTATGGTAGAATGATATGGTTAAACATTCATAACAGTTTAAGTGCAAACATGCGAAAATTTTAAACTCCCTCCCCTACACTTAAATGGGACATTATCCCCAATGTCCTATAGTTAGTAAAAACACAAATAAGGGGATATGAATAGAAGAACTCCCCTACACCAAAGAAGGCTCAGCAACTTGAAAGTAGAATTCACAGCTCTGGTCTTGCATTCCTAAAAACAAAATAGACAAAAAGTAAATAAGGTACTCAAATGAAAGCAACAAAAACTGAAATAACAAAGAACTAAAATGAAAGGATATTGTTTGGTTGCCTCCCAACAAGCACTTGTTTAAGGTCACAAGCCCGACCCTTGTCAACTGATATCAACCAATGTATGTTGGAGCTTCAAGCTCCATCAACTCCACATTGTGGATTTGAAATCCCTCAAAGTAGGGCTTGAGACGATGTCCATTAAGCTTAAACTCTTTCCCCATATTGGAACTTCTAATCTTCATTACTCTATGGGGATATGCCTGGGTAACCTCAAAGGGACCTATCCATCAGGAGCGTCACTTACCTAGAAAGAGTTTGAGGTGTGAATGATATAAAAGTACTTTATATCCCACTACAAATGTCTTCCTAGACATGTTATGATCATGGAATGCCTGAGCCTTCTCCTTATAAATCCGAGCATTCTTGAATGCTTTATATTGCAACTCTTTGAGCTTTTGCAACTGTAATCGTTTGTGGGCACCAACAGCTTCTGACTCCATGTTACACTCCTTGAATGCCCAATAAGCCTTATGTTGTAGCTCTACTAGAAGGTGACATGGCTTCCTAAAAACAAACCTGAATGATGACATCCCTATTGGAGTCTTGTATGCTCATTAGGTGTCATTGAGGTGCAAACTCCAATCCTTCCTACTGGGATTCATTGTCTTCTCTAAGATGGACTTTATCTCTTGGTTGGACACCTCAACCTGACCATTTGTCTGAGGGTGATAAATGGTTAAGACTCGATGCATCACTTGATATTTCTTCAGGAGGGCCTCGATCATCTGATTGCAAAAGTGAGTCCCCTTGTCACTAATGATGGCTCGTAGGGCTCCAATCCTAGAGAAAATGTTATATTTTAAAAAATCTGCAACCATTTGAGAATTGTCAGTTTATGTGGATTTTTCTTCCACCCATTATGGCACACAATGAACTACAAGCAGAATATGTTGAAATCCAAATGAGGAAGGAAAGGGGCCCATAAATTCCATGCCTCAAACATAAAAATCTCACAAATTAATATGGAGGTTTGAGGCATTTCCCCACTGGAACCTAACGTAGCTGTGAGCTGATAGTTGTCATAAGTCTTATAGAAATCATATGCATCTTGAAATAGAGATAACTAGTAAAACCCACACTTTAGAACCTTACAAGCTGTCTACTTTAGGCCAAAATTACCTCCACATGCATAGAGTGACAAAATGTCAAAATAAAAAGAAATTTACTGTCAAGTATACATCTTCTGATGACTTGAACCACACAAAATCGCCACAGGTAAGGATCATCCCATACATAAAACTTTGTTTGGCTTTTCATCTTCTCCTTCTGTTCCTTGGTGAAATCTATAAGAAATCGACGAGAAACCAAGAAATTTACTATATCAGCATACCAGGGAGCTGTCAACTATATTGCATGTAGCTGCTCATCTGGAAAATCACCATGCTCCACTAAGCGACTTAAATGATCTGCTACTTCGTTCGCTGAGCCTATCTTATCTTTTATCTCACATCGTGCTCCTGAAGTAAGATTATGCAACAGATGAGCCTCGGAAGAGTATCTAACAGATGAGCCTCGGCTTTGTCTCCTTCTTCGCTAGTAAGTACTTCAAAGCTACATGATCAGAATAAGCAGTAATCTTAGTACCCAATAAATAAGACCTAAACTTATCCAAAGCAAAAACTACTGCAATAAGCTCTTTTTCTATGGTGGTGTCATTTTCTTGGGCATCATTCAAGGTCCTCGAGGCATAATAAATAGCATGAGGGATTAACCCCTCTCTTTGATCAAAAAATTGCTCCAATAGTATGGTTGGAGGCCGTTGGATCCGAAAAAGAAAGCATGCTATATTTGGAGAGCTGGTAGATTTCAAAACTTTTAACAAATCTTATTTGCAGTGGAAGCAATATATCCAAATCATCATGCCAATCTATACATGATATGGTATAAGGATAATAAT
>JANSVA010116192.1:0-10021 GCA_025504915.1 Erythroxylum reticulatum
TTGGATATTTCTTTGTGGGTGTATTGGTGTATTAGGGGATTGGGTGAGAGGAAAAATTGTGTGATTGTAAGGATTTTTCACATAGTGGATTTTCTTCTCAATGCCCGTGGTTTTTTCTCCAGTTTGGGAGTTTCCACGTAAATTCTCTTGTGTTATTATTATTTCTCTATTTTATGATATTTGTGTCTATAAAATATCCTTGCGTGTGGATTTGGAAGGTTTAAATTCCTAACAGGTTTCCCCTTTCACTCCTATAAGAGTTGGGTTAGGCCTCAAATGTTATCGACTTATTGAAACATATACTAGATATTATGCCTTAAGCAACACTAACCATCCTTAAAACTAAGAAACAACTTGTAAGTAAGTCTAGGAAAATGACTATACCTTTTTCATCCCCTATATAATGTCAGTTATAGCTTGAAATATAAAAGGACTTAATTGCCCTAATAAGCAACAAGTGTTGTATGATTTCTTATTCTCTAAGTAACCCTCTTTGATTGGCCTTCTTAAGACCAAAACAAAAGCTAGGCATTTTGATGAGGGCATATAGTTTTCGAAAAAGAGTTGCCATAAATTATCCAAACACTAATCACACTTTAATTGAAAAAACTTGACAAAAATTAGATATTTTTTATTATATTAGAGCTTGAAGATATAAAATACAATGTCTTGTAATTTACTGGAAGAAATAAGTAGAAAGGAAGCTTATACTTAAGGAAAAAAAATTAGATAGGCCCCTAGTTAACTCCTATTGACTCTCCCAACTTAATGCTAGCAGTGTTCTTTTCCATAACTCTTTATATTCTAACCATTCCCTAGTTTAGGTGTACCTTAATGATTTCTATGATGTAGCAAGAATTCCATTTAGATTTAACAACCATTTGGTGAAATATCCTAATTTTAATGTTGCTATCACTAAAGGGATCAACACAAAATTGATTAACTTTAAGAATTTTATTTGAATGAAATGACTCAAAGATATTAAGGTGGAAATAAAGCTCCTAAACCTAAAAACATGAAATAATACTCTCTTAACTATTAAAGATTCAAGAAGTAAGCCAATGGATATTCACTCTACAGGAGAAGTTAAGCTAATAGATATCTAATCCATAAGAGAAGAAATTCTCATGCAATAAGAGAAAATGGATATATTTGAGCATATAAAGGATTTTAGTTACTATAATTCCCTACTAGAGATCAAGGATCCAACGACTTGTTAAAGAACACATCAACATTAACTTTTCTACACTTTTCAATCTTAAGTAAGAATAGCTTTAACAAAAATAGTTCTCTATTAGATAAAGATGGAGAAACTATAAATGGCATTGAAAACTTGAAACTTCTAACTCTAAATCACATTAAACACTCCTTAAGTTGGTCTGTAAGGAAGCATCTTCTATTCATGACCTTTTCTCCTTCATTCAACATTCTAAACTACTAAGCAACATGAGCTTTTGACTAAATCATTCACCAAAGAAGATATAAAAGAAATTCTTGCTTAAGATGAAAGCAAATAAGGCCTTTATACTAGATGACTTTAATACCTTCTTTTAAAAATTATGGAGATTAATTAGTGACAAATTATAATGTTATACTATAACTTTTATCTTCTAATAAGTTTATTAAAGAAATAAATAAGACCTATATTTACTTAGTACCTAAAACTTAGAATTCAACAACTACAAATGACTTCAAGCCCATTTCTCTTTGTAGTATATTATATATAATTATTGCTTCAATGATGGTCTCTAAACTCAAAAGGGTGATGAATACCATCATTAGCATAAGTTAAGAAGCATTTGTTAAGGAAAAATCTATAAGGGCCTAATTCCTCAGGAGCTATTCAAGAGCTAACATAGGAGAAAGAAAAGAGTTTTTCATTCAAAATTAAGTTTTATAAACCTTTTGAATATATTGATTAGGGATTCTTATTTGACATTGTTAAAGGTCTTTAGATTCCCTGATTAATTTAGCAACTAGTTAAAATGGTGTATCACAAAAACTTCTTTTGGGGTGACTATAAATAGGGAAACTATTAAAATTTTTAATGGTGCCAAAGGCCTAAAACAAAAGAATCCCTTATTCCTTCACTTGTTTTACTTATGCATCAAGGCTATTATCAGAATAACAACCAAGAACATAGAGAATAAGAACTTCCAGTATCATTTCAAGTGTAAAAAGCTCAAAATTTTCAATCTCACTTTTTAAAATGACTTATTGTTTTTGTGCAAAGTCAACATGCCTTCTATTAAAAAAAACATTCTCAATTCCCTACAAGCTTTTTAGGAATTATCAAGTTTCTCGGCTAATTTTCATAAAAAACAACTTGATTGTCTCAATAAGGCTTTAAAATTTTACATATGGAATTATTAGATTTTAGGGATTTAAATTACTTACTCCTTTCAAATACCTTAGCATTGCCAGAACAACTTCTAGACTCATATTTACTGATTAACAAACCTCATTCATCTCTATACATAAGATAATTTAATCCTAGTATAAAAGGTTCTTAAGTTTCATTGAGAGATTATAACCTACTATTTCATTTCTAAATAGCCTTTAAGTCTATTAGTGCTCCCTCTTGTTCCTTCCTATTTACATCACAAAAGCTATTGAAAAATTCTTAATAAGTTCATTTGGTTAAGAAATCAAGGTGTCTCTACAAGTATTAAAATTAAATGGATTGATGTATGTAAGTCGAAGTGCAAATGAGGCTTGGGAAACAAAGCAATATAACCATGAACAAATTCTTCCTAATAAAAACCATTTGGAAAATTTTCTAATAACCATAAATGATTATGGTAAAATGGATCCCTTTATAATTCTTGAAGGGTCAAATTTTTTGAAAATGCACACCAAAGACCAATACATCCTTTACTCTCTAATAAATGATGAAACTCAGGGGCAAACTCTAACATAATCAGTCTAGTAGGGAAATGATGGCAACACTTAACTTTGGTTTGACAACGAGTAGACCTAAAGACATCTTTATAAGCTCTCTAATGCAAGAAATCTAAAAAATATATCCCTAGTAACTTAAAGGTGAAGCTAATTATCTAATCAAATAGGTGGTCATTACTTGTCAATCATACTTTTGGCTAAACAAACATCATAAATAATCTCCTTAACTATCCCCTTAACCCAACAATGAAAATATAATCATTTGGTCAAAGCAAAACTTTAGTTCCTTTGCTAATGAATCTTGTGAAAGTATCTTTAAAGTGAACAAAGCTAAGGTTCCTTAGCATAAACTCATGATTTCTAAAGAACATACAACTTTTATTTTCTAACTAGCTATTTGAAGAAGGCTTAATACAATGAACAAACATATAAATTTTATTTTCTGGCTAGCTATTAGAAGAAGGCTCAATACAAAGCACAAGCTATACTTTGGTAACTTTAGCAACCTCCTTTGTGTTTTCTACAAACAACATCTTGAAACTGTTAGCTATTTATTCTTTGAATGTCATAGCTAAAAAAAGTTATGGATTGTCTATAAGAATTTTGTGGCCTACATTGTCTTGCAAGCGAATGGTTACAAATGACATGAAATTATAGTTTACCATACTGGGTATAAGTACTGGTCGGAAACCCGCAATTTCTCTTAGAACAGGCTAGTAGTAACCCGTAAAAAAAGAACCAGTCAATACCAGGTACGTTTTGTAAATGTGAAAATTGTAGGATTAAAAAAGAACCTAATCTAAGGAGGAAGCATCTGCGACCTCTCTCTCACACAGCTAAACCAAACCTCATCTTCCTCTCTCTCTGTGTCTTGACTATCTCATCTCCTACCACCGTTTGCTTTTACTCAACGATTTATCATATTGCTTTTCCATCATTTCTCATTTTCGACAAGTGATGGGTCTTTTCTCCATCATTGTCACTACTTTGTGCCGCCATCTCTGTGTCTTTATCCATTTGCTGCTTCTCCGTCCACCAATACTTCTTTTCCTATGGGCTACTTTAGTTTCTTAAGCTCTTTTGCTTTATGTATAATGTGAATCATCTCAAGGTCGATGGTGATATTCAAGATGCTGGAAGCATCGCTTTGTTTATGCTTCTATAAATATGCTTGTTAAACGATTTGTTTTTTTTTACATAAGAAGGATAGTACATTGATCATTAAATAGCTAGGCGGGGAAAGCACACCTCAGTCACATCCTTTAGAAGGATAGCAAAACAACCCATAGGTGAGTTTTGATATCAATAGATGCCAAGTTGAAGAGAAGTGGTATAGTTAGCTAGCCAATCCGTAGCTCTATTAGTCTCGCAGTAAACATGCCTAGCTTTCACGATCCACTCACAATTTAGTAAATGTTGAATGCTCAAGAGTAGTGAGTTGTATGGTACGTGTGGTTTATCAGAGAATGATAAGATGTTAATAACTATCAATGAATCCATATGTAACTCCACTCTCTGATATCCGAGAGTCCATGCAAGTTGCAAAATGCTTGTAGTGTGGGTGGCTTGTTAAATTTCTGGCTTAATAGAGTATTGTCGTCGTGGCTTGTTAAATTTGTGATTTTTTATTAGCTATAAGTCTATAAATGAAATTAATTAATTATGTTAAAGTGAGTTAATTAATTATTATTAATTGACTATATTCCTACTTGAACATGTAAGATTATTTGGTTATAGGATTTAGAGATAAATTAATATTTTAATTTCAAAATTATGAACTTTGTTTATTTACTCAAGAATCATACCTAATTATATAAACTAGTGTGATTTTGTATTTCATTATATCGAAACTTTCATTACTAATTTATTTAACTATTTCCTAAAACAATTAATATTACACTAAATAAAAAGGATTCAATTGTATATAAATGTTAAAGTTTAAGGATTATTTTATATATATGTGTGGTTCATCTTTATGATTTAAAGAGGAAAACTAGAAAGAATGATATAATGAAAATCAAAATTTTAATATCGATAAAAATTTAAAAAGTTGTGAGTTTATAGTTGAATTATGTAATCATACAAAATGAGTTATAGGTGTAAGTTTATAGTCGAATTATTTAATATGAAAAAATAGGTTATAGATGTGACTTTATGGTTGAATTATGTAATTTCATTAAATATGTTATATTTGTATGTTTATTGTTGAATTATGTAATCACAAAAAATGAGTTATAGTTGTGAAAGTACAATAATCAATGGAGTTTTTAATATTTGTTTTAAGAAATATCAAAATTAATGTATATACCTTTAGAATGTTTGGGTTAAGAAGTATTAGAATTTCTTGGATATAATGTGCTTAAGCCTTGAATTTTCTAAATAATCATTTATGTAAGTTAATAATTGATGAGAAGTTGATGTTGCTCTATTTATTCTCATTATTTTACATAAATTATTCCACATTTTTCATCTCATTAGTTGTTGGTAATAATGATTCTTAAACTATTGACTTTGAATATAAGATGTATGTATATTTTTAAAGTTTAAGTTGTAAGTTGTTTTTGTGTTTGTTTTGAGTTGAGCAATACACATTTTTTCTATAATAGTTTATAATACAGTTATTAATTTAATTTTGACATGTGTCATCATTCATTTTTACAGATACATGGAGGAAAGTTCAAGTACTCCTGATAATTCATTTGCTTCAGGAAAATTCAATGATGTAGCTTGGAATCACGTTAAATTGGTTCCTGGAATGAAGAATCATACGATTTGTTTGCATTTCAACAAACATTTGAAAGGTAGAGAAATCACTAGATTAAATAAGCATTTATATAGGATCAAAGGTGATGGCCTTGTAAGAAAGTGAGCTATGTGGTGAAATGGCGAATGAAAAATTTGCTTTAGAAGTATCAATATGAGAGAGATAAAAGGTAAAGACTGAATTGTGAAATTGGTAGTGGAGGCTCTTTTTCTAGTGGTTAGGATGATAATGGGGATGTTGAAGGTAGTTTTCCTATCCAAAAAGAAGGGAATGTTGTACCTGACATGAGAAAAAGAAAATGAAAAATGTCTAAACTTTTTTTTTGCCATCAACAACTCTTGAAGCATAACCTTCAATCTGTAGTTCCTTATAATCTAAAGAAGTGACTCACAATGTAGACATGACAATGTCTAAATGATAGTATGATTAAGGTATATCATTCAATGCTGACCAGTCTTATTATTATTACCTTATAGTGGATGTTATTACCTATTATAGTCTAAGATATAAAGATCTTTTAATTAATAAATATAGAGCAAAACTTTTGAGTAACTCTATTTATGAAGTACACATTTATTTGGATTAAAGAGGAATGACTTGGGCAACTTATGGTTGTTCAATCATGTGTAATGATTGGAAAAATTGAAGACATGAGCCTATCATCAATTTTATGGTTTATTATACTAAAGAGACAATGTTTTTTAAATCTATTGATGCATCTGGTCTTGTTAGAAATGATGATACTCTATTTTAGATACTTGATAAAGTTGAGAATGAAGTTGGGCCAGAAAATATTATTCAGTTCATTATTGGAATAAAAAAGATTGAATGACTTGGTCTTCGTTCAATACAATTTAAGGCTTCGAGAAAGATATGCTATTATCATTATTAAGTTGAATATAAGATAATTGATTCATTTATGGAAATTATATATGTAAAGGAAACTAGGCAACCAGTAATATGTTGTTATACACTAGATCATCTAAAAGACCTTTAACTTTACATGAAAGGAAATTATATATGTAAAATCATTTGCAAGTACCAATTTTCTCATCTTATGGAGATATTTTCCTTTTGTTTATTCAATTAGAGTGTGTTCTTTCTTAAATATCAAATTGTTCCTGGTACTTTATATTATTGATATGATTATCCTTAGTCCAATTTTGAATACTTTCTTGTCCCATTTGGAGTTTAGTTGAAGTGCATTTTCCCAATTAATAATCTATGATCATCCTGTTAAAGTTGAGGAGATGCTAAATAGGTACCTAGTTTTAAGCTTCTGAAGCACAATAAATCATAAGTGGAAGGAGAATGATGGTGGAATTATTGAGTCCCAAACCAATTTAAACCAATTAATTCTCTTCCTAACACCTGTTATTAGTTTCTTGTATAAAGAAGTAGTGAATGTCTTAGTGGCTTTTTGTAAGGCCCCAATATATACCCTAGAAACATTATAGTATTTCTAGGGTATATTAAGAAGTGAACATAAAGAATTAAGTATATCTAAACATAGGAAGGGATATATGGTAAATGATTTAAGGACAGAGGTAAATTGGTAATTTCTTCATATATGCATGGATGTGAATAATTATATGTGAGTTATGGACTAGAATAAAATCAATTAATGACTTTGTATGCCAGTGTGGGAATTAAAGGAAGAAGAAGGAACAATGTGCAATTTTGTAAAAAATCAACATATGGACCAATGTGATTGAAACATTTGTGTAAGACTAAAAACTTCTTGAAGTGGGGAGAGGGACGTGTATGGAGTGTTTTAACTCCAGAATTTTCTCTTCTTACCTCCTTTCCATTCCATATCCTTAATCACATCATTTTGCATCAAGAATCAAGCTAATCTTATGTGAAAATAAAGTTGGTGAATTAAGCCAAGCCAAAGGAGAAGAGCAGGAAGAGTACTAAAAGAAGAGCTAATTGGCAAATTTCAAGGTTGGAGACTCCACTTAGTTAATTTCAATATTTGTGTATATTTGAATGTGTATAAAAATTGACCTAGTTATGGATTGGTTTCTAGAATGGTGATTTGGTGTTATGTTGAATGAATTGGTTGAATATGACAAGAGAGAGTCACGTTTAGTGAAATTTTGTCTTAAGTTCTCGATTCACTAGAACTAGTCCTATTGTTTTGGATATAAATCGACCTGCAGACCTCCAAATCTAGTGATTCCAATTGGAAATTGAACTTAAGATATATAACTAAGATTCTCTAGAAGAGAGATGGAACTAATTATGGCTGTATGATATTAGAAATTGAGATAAAAAATGATGACCTAATGTTGCTCCTGTATTGGAGCAGCTTGTGATGTTTTGTACTTATCTCATGACTTAGAAGTCCAAATGGCCTGATATTTAATAACATGGAAATTAAAGACATAGGGGAACACATGTTTAGAGATCTCAAAGCCTAATTTGAATGTTTTCTATGAGAAAATTACGGAACAAGTGGAGACTACCATGTAATTTATTTTTAAACTGATTTGTTTGCCTATTTTTAGACCTACTGTGTGCTTAGCCTATTTTTCACTATTTTGAGTGCTTTACTTTCATTTTTTTTCACCAAATCATATCGGAACCTTTTCTAATGTTTATGAACATTTGCAAACCTCTAGAAATAAATGAAATATGACTTACAGTATTTGAATGGGAGTGATTAAACATTGGAATTTAAGATTGAACATAATGCATGCTAAAGGAAATTTACATATATATAGATGATTTATATGCATATTTATTGCATAATATGACCATACAAGTTTACATATTTTATGATTTCAAATGAATATCATATGACTTTTTTAATATATTAATCATGAAATTGGTAAATGATTAAAGGAAAATGTTACAGTGTCTGCTTCATTGTATTGGTGATAGATAGACAAGCATGCCTATAGGGTTACAGTACAGCTGCTACAGTTTAATACCATTGGTATCTTCATTTCAAGACCATAGTTTTCTCACAGTTTGATATCTTTAGGTATCTATTGTAGCGCCCCTTACTACTGGTACCCACCAGGACTCCCGGAGGTCATTTCGGCACATATCCTATGATAAGGGCGAGCTACGATCGATCACTACACTCACTTCACATGGCATTGTATCATAAATAATTTATTAAGCATCAATAGAAATTCACAATATTTTTAAAACCATCTCTTTTTCCTTATTTCATTACTCAAACCAAGAGTCTACATTGTGTCTTTCAACTTTTTCTACATGTACATTAACAAAACCTAGTACACATGTACTATATGAAAGAGGAAAACATGTTAAATCTATTTAAGCCATCTAAAAATCCCAGCTGACCGACCTTTGAGCCATGCCTGCTCTTGCTAAAACACAATCTACATGGTAATGGAGCCTCTCAGTAGCTAAAGTCATCTCTCGGTCCTAAAAAGACAACGTTGCAATTTTGGTGAGTTTTGAGAACTCAATGAGTGAACCATCATTGATGAGTTCACCAGATCACAAACATATATCACATATTTCATAGATATTCATTCAATGGATATTGATCTTATAATGCTATATGCATGAGACTCACATTCATTCTTATTGTTATGACCGAGTGCCTATCACATACTTATACAAATATTGGCCCATAGGGCTCAGTCAGAATAGAGTTACAGAGCTATGTAGAACATATATCACGGAGCAAAGCTCTAAGTGGAAGTGCTTCATACTGTCTACTCAAGTCACAACCCCTTTATCTGAGCATGCGTTTTATGAAATGCATCAAATACTGATTATGCCATATTAGATAATCACATGCGATGTTAAATTAGAAACTCATTATCATTGGACCTCAGTTTGGCATTCAACTTTCGTTTAGAATTTACATATCATACAGGATTTCAGATCAAATCAAAGCACTTCCAATACCTATATCCATATAACAAGCTCCTCGAACTTTAGGTTCGAAATTTAAATGAAATCATAAACAATTTATAATTGGAAGCTAACACATCAAATAAATTCAACGTAAATCAATCCTAGGAAATCATCTAGGTTAACTCACAAGTTTCTCCCGATGCTAATGCCTTGAAGATCCGTCAACGTTTGGAGGTTAACGTCCCAGTTGCTCCTCTATAACAATTAATAAACACAATATCACAATTTCTACAATCACAAGTATCCAAAGATGCACATGTATGAAATATTTTTTGTACAATGCATGTTTATGACAATCTTGGGTATTTTCCATCAATTTCATCACAAAATCTGTCTCATACCCAAACTCATCTAAGTATGATTAATACTTAGGTTTAGGCCTCACTAAAACTATTGAAATCACACTTCATTACTCATTTGGAATCTTATAGATCCAGATATAATCAAAAC
>JANSVA010116259.1:0-10018 GCA_025504915.1 Erythroxylum reticulatum
TTAATCCAATGAATGCTAATAGGTTACATGCTATCATTAAAAGATAACCATTAAACCATTTAATGGTAAGTTCATAAATCTATTTAATAATGATAAACCATAATAAAGACCATCGTTATTTAGCAATTTAATGCTAAATGTGTCTTTGCACATTCAATCCTAATAAAACTAAAATTGCACCTTCCATTTCTTTAATAATTTTTAAATTTAGTTAATCAAACTAAACTAAAGTCTAACCCATTTCTAAATGTACATTTGGGCTTCTAATTAACCATTAATTAGTATAAGCCCAACATTCAATTATGGGCTTCTAAAACCTCCATATATATTTCTTACTTTATTTGATAATCTTCCTTGAAGCCAAGTGGGAAATTTTATAACACTTAGATAATTCAAGCTTCCATAAGCCTAGAATTAATTTCATCTCATTAGAATAAATTCTATCTTCTTAACTAAATGTCATTCCATTAAACACAATTATTTGAACTCTTGAATTACTAAATATTATGAGAACACATATTTCAAATAATATGTTCAATTTCAAACCCTATCATGAACCTTATTATATCCATTCACATAATAAAGGGTAAAATTACCTTTTTGCGTTTTTGTTGGTTTTTCCTTCTAGATCTTCCGTTTTACTTTATATGGTGATTAACACACAAGGTGTCATCTTGGTGTTAAGACTTGATGGGTAGCTAGTCCATTAAACTACTGGAGCTAGTTTAATTACCAAATCTCCTTAAAACATATAGAAGTGATGATATCACTATAAACTCTTTATTTGAGTGAATGTTCCTTAATACATGTTTCAATTAATAATTCCAACATGCAGAAACTGGATTAATACTCTATAAAAATCCATTATGATCATATTAAGAATTATAATGAAACAGATACAAGTTCACCACTCATCAAGATTGTGGTCCATAATAAGCGAATGCTTAAGTTGTATGTTTTAAGTTTAAAGTAATGACTCACTTTATTCTTTAACACATACTTGATTCTAGATTCATTTAATAGTGTCATTATCAATAGTCAACTACAATGATGATATGAAACTCATCATTCCTTTGAAGTAAACTCCTTTACTCACATGGAGATAAATCGCAACACTACATTCTAAACCATAATCAAGCGACCAACTTGATTATTCAACTGTGAATCAATTAATTATACATGTTTCTCATGCATCTCTATATATATGTATATTACTTACAAAAGAATCTCGGTACCTTTTAACTAGATATATAATGCTCATACATATAAAAACCAAATTCTTTTGTTTCATTAATAATAAATATTTTCATTAGAAAACTGTAAATGGAAGAAAATTAAGTTACATGTAAATACACTTGCTTTCAAGGGTACTATATTTACATAACTCCAATAATCTCCCACTTGCCCTAAAGCAAGTATGACATATCCCTGATTCCCATCCCTTCTAGGTGACCCTCAAAGCTCTTTTGAGATAATGTCTTTGTGAACGGATCAGCAAAGTTTTGCTCTATGGGAATCTTTACCACATTCACCTCTTTACGTTATATTATCTCCCTTATGAGATGGTACTTTCGCTCAATATGTTTGGCAGCTTTGTGATTTTGAAGTTCTCTAGAATTAGCCACTGCCCTACTATTATCACAATAAAGTGTAATGAACTTTTCTGCTTCAAAAATCACCTCCAAATCATTTAGGAACTTGCGAAGCCAGACTGCTTCTTTTGCTCCTTCACAAGCAGTAACGTGCTCAGCCTCCATAGTCGAATCAGCAACACAAGATTGCTGGATACTCCTCCAGACTATGGCTCCACCTCCTAAAACAAATATAGAACTAGAAGTTGATTTCCTCGAATCAACATCTAAATGGAAATTGAAATCTGTATATCTCATCAGAATAAGAATACTTCTAGAGTAAACAAGCATTAAGTTCTTCATCCTACGAAGATACTTCAGTATACACTTAACTGCAGTCCAATGTTCCTTTCCTAGATTGGATTGAAATCTGCTTACCAATCCCACTGTGTAACAAATATCCGGTCTAGTCTAAAGGATTACATACATTAAAATTCCAATTGTCGAAGCATATGGAATTTTATGCATGTGTTTAACCTCCTCTTAGGTTTTAGGTTCTTGTTCCTTTGAAAGTTTGATTCCATGTCTTGTAGGTGTGAAACCCCTTTTGGAATCTTGCATGGAAAACTTATTGAGCATATTCTCAATATAGTTTAAATGAGACAAGGCTATTTGTTTGTTCTTACGATACCTTATAAATTTGATCCCTAGAATATAATCAGCCTCTCCAAAATCCTTCATTAGAAACTATTCATTTAGCCATCCCTTAATTGTAGATAACATTTTCACATCAATCCTAATGAGCGTAATGTCATCAACATATAGGATTAGCAAAATAACCTTTCCATCTTGTATCCTTTTATAGACATAAGGCTCATCTAGGTTTTGTATGAACCCATAGGTTTTGATAGACTTGTCAAACTTAATGTTCCAATACCTAGATGCTTGCTTAAGTCCATAAATGGACCTTTGCAACTTGTATATCTTATGCTCATTACCTGGCTCAATGAATCCTTCTGGTTGGGCAACATAAATGATATCCTCAAGATCCCCATTAAAAAATGTAGTCTTGACATCCATATGTCATATTTCATAATCAAAAGAGGCTGCTATAGCTAAAAGAATCCTAATGGACTTAAGCATGGCAACCGGAGAAAAAGTCTCCTCATAGTCTACACCCTGTCTTTGAGTATAGCTCTTAGCTACCAATCTAGCTTTAAAGGTCTCTACCTTTCCATCTGATCAACTTTTCCTTTTGTAGATCCATTTACACCCTATGGCTTTTACATCTAATGGTAAATCTACAAGGATCCAGACTTCATTGGCGCACATGGAATCTATCTTCGATTCCATCTCCTTGAGCCATTTTTCTGCATCAACATCATTAATAGCCTGTGTATACATAATGGGATCTGTTTCTTCTTGGTCTAAGATGATAATAAAGCCTTCTCCTAGACCTAGATACCTATCTCATAACCCTCCCACTACATTTAAGCACTATTTGATTTTCAGGTTGCACTTCTGATTCAAATCTCGAATCCATTTCGACATCTTGCTCTATTATATCCATATCAACTCTTGAATTGGATGAAATAACTATCTCCTTTAGTACTCCTTCACTTCTTCCTTTGTGATTTCTCATAATCTCTTCCGTTAGGAAGGTCGCATTTGTCGACACAAATACCTTCCTATCATAAGGACTATAAAAATGGTACCCTTGAGTTTCCATAGGATATCCTACAAACAAACATACTTTTGACCTTGGTTCCATCTTTGTGGATTCAGGTTTTAGAACATGGACTGGGTAGGTGATTGAGCCTAAGTTTATCATATAAATTAACGACACTTTCATAGTTTTTAATATATTTTTTGACTCTTAATTCTTGATTTTGTGGTTAAATTAGTTATTGAGTGTGTCCTTATATTTTATGCAATTTAATAGTAAAATTGTTACAAATTGACATTAGTGCATTATAAATTTTCTAAGGACAATTGATACTGCAAATTGCTATTTTTGATTTAGGAGCCTCAAGGAAAAAGAATTCAATGGGCTAAAATGGAGTCAACATGAGGACATGAGCTTCAGGATGTTCGCCATGGCAAACCAGATCTGCCGCCGTGGTGCAACATGAAGGAAAAGCTCGCCATGGCAAAGGATCCAGCAAGCGTACACTACGACACAACATTCCTGTCGCCGCGGCGAATTGTCAGAAACCTGGACTAAATTGGAAACTTCTCTCACTGTTCCGACCCGACCTGTGACCCAACATTTAAAATCATGCCAAATTAGGCCATATACAGACACATAGAGAGAGAGCCGACACCCACAGAATTCATTTCTCTCACTCTCGACTTTCATCCATCAACTCCGACTACCTTCACTGACAACTTCACCATCTGTCGCTGCTGCTGCTGCCATGGGTGACATCGGAGGTTCTGCAGTTGTGAGAATTCCCGACGTTATGCTTGGCTAGATCACCGATTTCCTCTTGAAGACGTAGCGATGGCTTGAGTTCGACGGGCTTTAAAGGGTAGTTATTTTACACTGTCAAGTTTAACTGCATAGTTGTAAACTTCTGAGTTAGGGTTTATGGCCATGTAGTTAGATTAGCTTGATTGGAGTTTAATCAAGTGTTGAACAATGCTTGTGTTATGGATTTGCTTATGTAGAACTTTGATGCCTAATATATGAAGCTTCACATATGTCTTTGTGGTGATTGTGTTAACTCTCTTTTATCTGCTTAGTTGTGTTTGATATTTAGATTAAGCTTGATCCACATTGACCACTTGCATTAGCTCATCCATTAATACACACTAAGATGCATTTTACAAGGTTTTAAGAAATGGAGTTTGTTGATTAAAACCTTGGACTTAAAGAGTTCTTTAAGGTTTATCATTTGAAACTTAGTGAAATTCTCTCTCGAAAGATTTGATTTGAACCATGATAGCTGAAGCTCATTTTCAAGAGGATTTTATCATATTTGATCATTGTTTGAGTTTTTCACCTTTCACTTCCCAAAAATCCAAAAAAACACCTTTTTATACATTTTTCTTTCATTTAGTTCAATTTTCTTAATTTTTACCAACGATCCAAACCCTTTTTTATCAACTTAGTTGCATTTTCGACAATTAGGCTAGCTTAGACCATTTGTGCTAGGTTTCCATTAAGTGAGATGACTCGAGGTTGCACCCTATATTAGAATCCTTGGAATTAAATTTTTTTGATTTGGTTTCTAAGGGATTAATCTAAAGATCAAATGAGAGCCGATCAAAATGGTGCCATTACCGGGGAACCAAGCAATTGGTTTTCTTTAGGTTAGCCGTTGTCGTTTTCAACTGTCGTTGATAATAGGAACCTTATTTCCTTTACATTTCATTTTGGATAGTTTAATTTTCATACTTGTCCATATTATAGTTTTTAATTTTCCTTTGCATAGCATACATTTAGAAAACACAAACAAAAGCATACTTTCACAGTTGGATTTTTCATACTTAGCATCCTTCATACATACCCATATTCATATATAGTCTTACACTCCATACACTCACATCTTCCACATCTCACCTTTTATTTGACTTTGTGTGATTGTAGCTAAATTTTGTTATAATTTCTTTCAGTTGAATTGTTTTTTTTGTGCATGCCCTAAAATTGAATTGTCAGAGAATTCCTTTAATTCTAGTTTATGTTCATTTGAACTTGGGGAAAGGTTTCCTGTTAATTTTTCAGGTTATTCAGAATTCGCAAAAAAAAACACGAAAGATGATGTGGAAATGGCTGAAGGAACTGGACCTAACTACCAACACTTCATTGAAGAAAAACAGGGAAGTTTGACCCAAGCTGCTGTCAAACCTGATTTCTAGGAAACCGGTCTTATGTCGAAGGAAAGAGGGAGTGATCTTTTCTCTCTTGAACATCATAAATTGATTCCTTTCATAGTGCAACCTCTTGTGCTTGAGTTAAAACCCTTACCTGCTACATTAAAGTATGCCTTTCTTTAAGCTAATGAGCGATTACTTGTAATAATTGCCAATTCCCTGTTTGATACTGAGGAAGAGAAACTCCTAAATGTCTTAAGGGAACATAAGAGGGCCATAGGGTGGACTTTGGCAGATATACCTGAAATTTCCCCTACTATTTGTACACATAGGATTTTGTTGAATGAGAGTTCCAAGTCTATAAGGCAGCCTCAAAGGCGACTAAACCCACTAATTTTAGATGTAGTTAGGAAAGAAATCACCAAATTGTTAAGTGCTGGGATAATATACCCAATTTCTGATAGTGAGTGGGTTAGTTCAATACACGTAGTGCCAAAAAAAATCGGGATCACGGTGGTTAAAAATGATAGAGATGAGCTCATTCCCACTAGGGTGCAGAATTCGTGGAGTGTATGTATAGATTATCAAAGGTTAAATGATGCTACACGCAAAGACCATTTTCCCTTGTCTTTTATTAACCAGCTACTTGAAAGGCTTACTGGAAAATCGCACTACTATTTTTTAGATGATTTCTCTGGGTACTTTCAAGTGCCTATTACACTAGAGGACCAAGATAAAACCACCTTTACATGCCCTTTTGGCAACTTTGCATATTGAAGGATGCCTTTTGGTTTACGTAATGCTCCAGGGACTTTTTAGCGTTGTGTGATGGCTATTTTCTGTGAATTTTTAGAAGAGTGCATGGAGGTGTTCATGGATGATTTCACAATTTATGGTGATTCTTTTTATGCTTGTATCTTTAGCCTTGCAAAAGATTTAAATAGGTGCATCGAGAAGAACTTGATTTTGAACTTCGAAAAATGACATTTCATGGTCAATGAAGGTATAGTGTTGGGTCATTTAATTTCCAGCAAGGGGATTGAAGTTGATAAAGCTAAATTGAGGTCATATCTTCTTTTCCTTATCCTTCTTGTGTTTTTGATATCAGATCATTCTTAGGTCATGCAGGATTTTATAGGCAGTTCATAAAAGATTTTAGCAAAATTGCGTTACCTCTCTCCAAGCTTTTACAAAAAGATGAAAAATTTGAGTTTGATGATTCTTGTAAAAATACCTTCGACATATTAAAATCAAAACTCATTTCTCCACCCATTTTAGTTGCACCTGATTGGAACTTACCTTTTGAACTTTCATGTGACGCTTCTAATTGTGCTGTAGGGGCTATGTTGGGCCAACGAGAGGAGAAATTGGCAAGAGTGATCGCTTATACCTCGAAACCACTAGATTTAGCTCAAATCAACTGTACAACAACTAAGAAAGAACTGTTTGCAGTAGTGTTCACTCTAGAAAAATTCAGACAATATCTGTTAAACTCACATGTAGTCCTTTTCATTGATCATGCAGCTATTCGATATCTCTTAAAGAAAGCACAGTTGAAGCCCAGATTGATACGGTGGACATTGCTTCTCCAAGAGTTTCACATTGAGATAAAGGATCGAGCTGGCGCGACGAATCACGTAGGTGACCATTTGAGCAAGCTACCGATGACACACAGGGAGTAGACTCTCCTGAACTGACTTACGATTCTTTTCTCAATTCAGTTCTATGTGCTTCGGTTTTCAAAGAAACTTGATATGCACATATTGTCAATTACCTTATGACTAAACTAACCCTTCCTTTCTTGTCACAGGCGCAGGTTCAAAAGTTGAAAAGTGAAGCTCGGTATTATATCTAGGATGACCCTTACCCTTGGAGAATGTGCAGTGATCAGGTAATCAGAAGATGCGTGCCTAATGAAGACTTTGATGCTATAATTTCAGCTTGTCATTCTATGGTTTGTGGTGGGCATTTTAGCTCTAGGAGAACGTCCCGAAAAATCTTGGATTCTGATTTTTACTGGCCTACCATGTTTAAGGATTCATTTAATTTTTATCGGACATGCGATAAATGTCAATGTTTTGGAGGGTTAGGAAAATGACATGAAATGCTGCAACAACCTATTTTATTTTGTGAAATCTTTGATGTGTGGGGAATTGACTTCATGGCTCCCTTTCCCCCATCTTTTGTCCTTGTGTATATCCTATTAGTTATTGACTATGTATCCAAATAGATAGAGGCTGTCCCTACTAGAAAAGACGACGCTCAAGCAGTGTCCAAGTTCCATAAGTCCAACATCTTTTGTCGCTTTAGGATTCTTAAATCTGTGGTTAGTGATAAAGGGACCCACTTTTGTAATAGAGTCATTGGTAACTTATTTTCCAAGTTTTGAGTTACTCATAAAATCTCCACTACTTACCACCCACAAACCAATGGTCAAGCTGAAGTTTCAAATAGAGAGGTAAAACACATCTTGGAGAAAATATTCAAGCCATCCAAAAAGGATTGGAGCCTTCGCCTAGAAGAAGAACTATGGGCCTATCCCATTGCTTATAAGTCGCCAATAGGCATGTCCCCTTATCGATTGATTTACAAAAAGGCGTGCCATTTGCCTGTGGAGTTGGAGCATAAAGATTATTGGGCGCTTAAACAATGCAACATGGACTTGGAATCTTTTGGTATGGAAAGGAAAGTCTAACTGCAAGAACTAGAGGAGTTAAGGCTTGAGGCATATAAACATTCTCGCCTCTACAAGGAGAAGACAAAGCTAATGTATGACAAGATTCTTCAAAGGAAGATTTTCAAAGAAGGGGATAAGGTCCTGTTATACAAGGCCAGTTTCACCTTTAAACATGGAAAATTCAATGCTCGTTGGGATGGGCCATATGTGGTCACTAAGGTACACAACTTTGGTATGGTCGAGCTTTTACATGAAGAAACTGGAGCCAAAATCAAAGTCAATGGCCACCTATTAAAGCTCTACCATGAGAACCAAAGGCCTCTATGAATATCAGGTTCTTTATTTCCCTCACTTGTTTATTTTCTCTAGGCTTGTAACTCATGATGCAATGTTTAATGTTTTCTTTTCCTAAACAAGTGTGGGGGAGAAATCATCCCAGTAGGAAGATAGCTGTGTTTTTACTTTCTTTAGTAGTTTTACATTTCAATAACGTTCCTTGTTATTCTCATAGTTCTTCAAGTTTTGCTTCTTTTTCATTAAGGACAATGTGTTGTTTAAGTGTGGGGGAGCTTTTCCCATTTTGTTACTCTTGTTCTACTCCATTTTGACAATTTCTATGTTGGTGTTAGTCAATCATGCATAATGTTTTAAATTTTTAAACTTGGTGATTATGAAATGCAGTTCTGCTGTTTTTCACTGTGGCGACAGATCTTTCGCCGCAAAAAAGTTGGTAAACCTTGCAGTACGCCATGGTGCATGTTGTTTTTGCCGCGGCATAACACCCTTCGTAGAAATAATTTTTGTTGAAAAATTTTGTCTCAATTTAAACTTCTTCCACACTCGACTCTCTTAGCTCTTGCTTCTCAAAGAATTTATAAGTTTCAAAGTGATATTTGAGCTTTTGAAAATACCTCCCATTCTTTTAATGATAGTCGGTATTGGCTAATTTTACTTTTGATGTTTTCAACACAAAGTAAATAAAGGTATGCTAACAAAGTAGCACTTTAAATTTTTGAGACTTTAGATTGTTCATTAAGATATTACCCTTGTTTGAAGGATATTTACGCCTAATTTTTCTTCAATTTTTGAGTGTATCTGCTTATTTCATATCTCTATAGAACTTGTTTAAATTCTTATTCAAAGCTTTATGAACTAGAATTTTGTTAATATGATGGAGGCATTCTTTCTAAACCCTTTTTACCCAAACACAATCCCACAAACACTCATCCCTTGCTAGCCCCTCGAGCTATTATTTATGAGCACATGCACGCATCCTTATATCGTGTCAATAGTTTATTATACATTTTCTCCTAAAAAAACCAAGAAAAGAAAGAAAAAGCATAAGTATAAGAATTTTTCAATTATATATATATGAGTGAGTAAAAAAAAATTGTGTCAATATTTTTTAACTGTTGACATCCATTTTATAATTGTAGTGCACGTATTCATACTATTTCTTTCTTTATTAATTCCATCTATTTCATCTAGCCTTCGCACATTACAACCCTGAAAAGTCCTCTTTAAAATTATGGTTCTTGTAGTGGAGAAATATGACCGTCACAAGCTTATGGTAGAGAATGGACTAAGCGGATTTAGACTGAAATATCCCTAACACAAGTGAGATGAGAGCAAACACTGTACCTTGAGTGAAATATCTTTCATTTAATCTCTTAGATTAAATTCTTTTATTGTTTATTTTTTTAGCACTCTTTCAGTCTACTTTGATTGATTTTTGAGAAAGTGAGTTTTACCAATTGCCCATTATTATTTTGAGCATGGTTGGAATTTTTCTTTTACACTTCTCTCTCTTTGACTCTTATAAACTTTGTCTAGGAGTATAAAGGTCTAAGTGTGGGGGAATTTGATTGAGCCCAAGTTTATCACATAAATTGGCGAAACTTTCATAGTTTTTAATATACTTTTTGACTCTTAATTCTTGATTTTGTGTTTAAAT
>JANSVA010116270.1:0-10018 GCA_025504915.1 Erythroxylum reticulatum
CTTTTTGTATAAACCACATTTTATGCTTTTAAACTTAACCAAATGTCCTACCCAAGTCATATAGCTAGTGGAACATTTGTGATTATTGAGTTTGTGGATATACAAAATTCTAAGTGTGGGGGTGTACATATGTGAGGGTTGGTTATAATGTTGGGTTGTTATTTTATGTCTTATCTTTGAAATTCCCATGTTAAGGTAGTTTATTTTAATTTTTAAAGGAAAAGAAAGAAAGGAAAAAAGGAAAAAAGGAAAAGAAAAGAAAAAGAAAGGAAGAAAGAGAAAAAAAGAATGAAATTTTTTTTGTTTAAAATAAATGTATCAAGGAAGAATTGCATATATGTTCAAAAGTTCTTTATGGTTTATGCATCTTCCTAGAGTTGTAATGGATGTGATATTTGAATATGTTAAATATGAGGTAGAGGTTGGCTTGGAAGGTTCACTCTTGTGATTTTATTGGCATAAATTGTATGAGTGATTCCTTTGGATTGATATATATGGTTTATGTGTGTGAGCTGAATGGGGTTGTGAAATGTAAATGTTGCATTCGTCATAACTGACGGTACCTAGTTTTTGATGAGTGTTGCTTTGTTTCACTAGCTTTGATGACTTTCATGCTACTTGACGTAAATATATCTCACCTTACCTTTACACTCATTACAACCTTGAAAAGATCTTTGATTCATGATTTTGCATATGAACATTAGTAGTGGAGAAATTAAATGACATGTAAAGTTCTGGATTGTCATGATCATGAATGGTGTTGAGTGTACCCATGGATATATTTTTGTTAAACACATTTTTCGAGTCTACCATTAGATTGCTCAATTTTTGAAGATGATAAATGTTGATTGATCATGAGTAAGAGTTTGGAATGTTGATTTCTTGTTATGATTTTTGAAAATCATTCATCTTTGTTTATGATTATATACTATTACAAAAATATGGAAATTGAGTAAATGTTTCAGGTCTTTGAGTTTAATTGGGATGTTTTGTCCGAGGATGGACAAAAGCTAAGTGTGGGAGAAATTGATATGCGTTTAATTGTTAATATATTTAATTATTTACACTTAGTGATTATTGACATGAAAATGCTTAAGATACTCACTTTAATTCATATATGATTTTAGGTATAATTTTGACGCAAATAAATTAAAGTGAGTCGAAAGTATTATATTTGAGTTATTTTCTGAAGATCAATTTTAACTGTTTTATGAAGAAATAAGAAGAAAATTTTAAAAGAAAACAGTAGAAAAAATTAGCCCAAAACGACATGCCAAAAGAGAAAAAACACCGTAGTACAGGAACAAATCAAGAACAGGAGTGCGACATTATGAGGTGTGGAGCCAAAACGTAGATAGCGACACACCAAAGACACAGCACAGCGTTGGCCATTTAATGAAAAATCTAGATAGGTAGCGTCCCAAAATGTAGACGTAGGAGGTTGGCATGAAACGTTTTAAAAGGAGTTGCAAGCTTATTAATTCGTCACATCAGAAGCAACAGTAGAAGAAATAGCGCAGAGCAAGTGTGGACGTGAGGCTAGAGCTTGCGAGAAGAGGAGAGCTACGTGTGTGATAAGGAGCTAGGAGGGTTTTGGAGTGAACAGTAAGTGTGACCTATAAACTCCCATGTTTATTTGTCAAATTAATGAACAGTAAAAATTGAGAGAAGCTAGCAGTAGTGAGGGGAAACCATGGAGTAGGGGATGAAGCATTTTTCTAGGAAAGACTTATCAAGCACTAGGCATCCTGACATCGGTTCGGAGGTGACATCAACACTGACAACTCAGGGCAAGTATTTTTTAATTATTTTTTTGTTTCTTTATTTGATTAGGAATTGATTGTGTTATCCTATGTTATTGAATTGAGTATTGCGTATGGATAATCGGATTTTTTTTATTATTTAGTTATTTGTGTATGAACTTATTGGGTATTGTGAGATGTTGATTTCAATGCGTTCATTGAATCGTTAATTGCAAACACATTGCTAAAATTTCGATATAATCTGTAATTGTTTTGTTGAAATTCATGTGTATCGACTGATGATTCATAATCATTAGGGATAACATGACCTAGGTTAAATGACACATCGTATGTGGCTATTGCCTTGATTAATCGGTTTTCCTAATTTGTAATGCTACTGCCTAATTAAATCTAGAGATTGTATCCTAGGTTATTCGGTGGTTAGGTTTAATTAATGATTGTATCTTGATTAAACAAAGCTTAAGAGAAAACTCGGGTGAATTATTAACCCAAAGTTAATAGTTGCTGGGAGAGGTTATGAAGAACAAATTAATAAAATAAGTTTAGTCAGGGTGTAGGCCGAGATTGAACTAAAGAACCGGGTCCCTACTGAATTCTCCACTTTTATCATTTTTTGCATGTTTTATTTAATTTACTCTTATAAAGGGTACTAATGATGCTACCAATTTAATTGACTGTAATTATAAATTTATCTAAACAAGTGTCAAAAACTAAATGTCTAGGTGTCATTGCCTAATTAACATGCATATTCCGTCCTAAGGACACTTAAAGCACAAAATTCATAAGTTACTATGCCTTTAAAATTTAAATGACCATGTTCAAAGTAACCCAATTCCATTCATTTCATGCCATTAACACGTGCACATAATGCACACACCACGCAACCAAATGTTCACACAATGTCAGCTTAATAAAAACTAACATAATGTAAGTGTGAAAGTGTCACACCAATGATATGACAATGAATAAACATCTTTATGCTTAAACAACACATTGTCCTCAATATGGGACAAAACATTCAAATAAAGAGAAATTATAATAAATAAAAAACAAGAGCAAGAATACTTTTATAGATTTGAGTGGTGACGGCGTAGGATATGGAACTTAAACACACTTCATGCTATAAAGATCCATCAATTCAACTCCCTAAAAAATAAAAATAATAAAGTTCCAATAAAAAATAAAAATAAAAGTAAAACATATCATAATTCTTAGGTTTCCTTTAAAGTAGTACTTGTTTGACATCATTAGCTTGATGTACCTTTCACTTCTACCATCAAATTGTGTCTATAACTAGTGGCTTGCTTCAACCTATTTCTCTCCATCGTAGTTTTGTAAGTTGTAAATAAACCACTTGTTTTAAGATAATAAGGACTTAATTTAAAAAATTAGGGAATCCAATAGCCTTAATTAATGCCATTTTCTATAACAAACTATCAAGAAAATAGGGAATGATGAAACTCCCTACATTGTCAATTGAATCCAAAAATTTGTACTGTAAGAAGGTGAACTACTCTTTTTCATCCTTAATCACCTTCTTCCACTCTTTTTCTTCCACTTCTTGAACAAATACTTCCTTCTCTTCTTTAACCTCTATCCCCTTTGTCCTACGTTCTTCTTCCTCTCCTTGAATTGCAACTTTACTGATGAATTCAACATTTTTATCCTCTTCACTTTGAAGCATTAATAATTCCCAACAAGGATATTAGTTGTGCTTTCGTGCTATTTGGAAGCCACCCCCCCTTCCTTGATAACAATGCCTTGGAAAATTTCTCCATTTGAACCTCCAAGTTATTATTGGAAGAGGAGTAGTTCATAATTATTTGATCAAATTTGCTTACATCCTCCTTATACTTTCATCTTAGCTATCAAACTTGGAACTTAGCATGTCCAATAACTTCTCTAACGTTGACTTCAAGGATCCTAACCTATCCTGCTGGAAAATTGATGGACCTTGTGCTCTCATTTTGTTTCCTCCAATTTTATTCTAATAATAATTATATTATTTTAAGTAACTCCTATTCGTGTTATAATCCCTTCACTTATTTAGAAGAAAAGATTTACAAAATAATTAGCCCAAAGTTGCTATTTTTTCCTTTTCTTTTAAGTCTTGTGTTCAAGCACCTGCAATCACATAAGAAAAGAAGTACAATCTTTAAAACAAAGAAATTCAAATTGTATAAGATAATAAATCAATCCCTGATAATGGTATTAAATTTTTTGACAAATTTATATAAAAACATACAATATCGCAAGTATATAGATTGTAAAAAGTAGTACAAAAGATATCGTTACCATAAGGACTAATTAAATACCTAAAAACTTGAATAAGACTTTGTTTATGATACTAAAATATTGATTAATTTAAAATAAATTACTGGAATTGAAATAACTAATAAAATGAAACAATTAAATAATTAAGCTACAAGTAAGAATAAAGTTAGTCAAAGTTAGAAACTTATGGGTTATTATATCCTTGTTTTGTCTTTCATTTATCTTATTAATTCAATTATGCTTGATCCTAGATATCCTAAGGTTTTGATTACCCTATCTCCATATCTAATCAAGTAATCCCAATTGAAATAGAAAATAAAAGAATTGCAACCTCTCGATTCACATGACTACTCCTAACTAGTAAATTAGATTTAAAGTAATCCTAAGGATAATTATTTCACAATTAAGATCTCTCTTCAATTATTCATTAATTTGATAATTACATGTATATTAAGCTACCAACTCTCATTTCGCACTTTAAAACATGTAGCTTGATTCACTTTCTCGATTTATTACCAATTATAAGCATAAAAATTATCACAAAGCATTCATAGATGTACTAAATTCAACAAGAATAAAGTTTAACAAAACAAATCAAGAACAGTCCCTAATATGGATTTAGAAATCCATAATCATGTGTAACATCATAATAATCCAAATAAACGTCCAATATAATGAATCACTTAAGGGAGAAGAAAAAAGAACAAGTTTGGTTCATGATTTAGAAATTTAGGATTTCTACTTCTTTTAATGTCTCCTCTTTGTTCTTCTTGAATCTAGTTGATGCGGCCTTTTTTAGTGTTTTTCTCTTTTTTAAATACTTCTTGAGGCTTTTAGGGTTTTAGACATGATAGTCGTAGATTGCATCATGTTTTGTGGGTAGTTTAGGATGTATTTAATGGTTAAATTTAATCGATTAGTGTGTCATTAGGTTAGAATTGTATTAGTTAGTTAAGTATTTATGTTTTGTTTGTTTTGTGGTTTAGGGCATATGTTTGATCTTCAATTTTATATGTTTGAGGTGTCATGACATGTTTGCTAGTGTTTTAGGGCAAATATAGAAGAATAGAGGAGATTCAAAGAAGACCCGGAGCTTAACCCAGGCCCACGATCATGGCCAACATGACACTATCATGCAAGATCGTGGATTATTAGCCACGATCCTAATAGAAGAGGAAATAAGATGCCATTATAGGCCACGATCGTGGCCTATGAGATAGACAGTGTGCGCCGAACATTCGAAATTCATTTTTTAGGGACATTTTTGACCTTTGGAGCATAGGAAAAGCGCTAGAGTTTCCTTAATTAGAAAATATAATGAAAAGAAAAAGAAGAGACAAAAAAGATGAGCCTCCACTTCTGCCAATTTGGGAGAGCTTCAAGGCAGAGAAGAAGAAGAGGAGAGAGGAAGCGAGCCTTCTGACGTCGCTACCTTCTCGAGTTATCCAATCCAAGTTCTTTCTCCTTTCCATCTTCATTTCCATTCAATTAATGTAAGAGATGATAATAGATTGTATGATGATGGATCTTGGATTGCTAATGATGTTCTAACTTTTCCTTTAGGATTTTACCTTGATTTAATGTTAATGTAGTCATTTTGCGTTTATTTGTTTGGGTGTTGTGATTAATTATAGAACTTGCATATTTTGGTAATAAAATGAGAGAGTGCATTGAATAAAAATGATTAGGTTAGATTAATGGGAGTTAAGTGATCCAATATATCACGTGATTAATCATATCGATTATTGTGTGGAGAGAATCCCCAAGTGAGACCCGGTAGTTTATTAGAGGGCTTAAGATATAATTATAAGTTGTGGGTCTTTTATTAATTGAGATATTGCAAATTCCATAATTCAATTAGGTATGATTTAGGGTTCGATAATTATAAACTTAAGAGAAAGTAATCTACCTATGATAGTCTAGAACTGACATTATAATAATGCATAAATGACTATATTAGCATTGATGAAAGGGAAAATCCCCACTCTTATAATTTGGTAACTCTTCTGGGTTAATTTTCTTTGTGACATTTGTGTTTCTCGATTTCAAATTCTTTTTGTGTTAAACTTGTGAATTAATTTCTTGATAATCACTTTATCGTGTTTACTTTTCTAAGTTAGCCTTAGATAACTTAGGATTAGATTAGGTCACACCTCCTTATAGGATCGACCCTTCACATACTACATTTCATAACTCGTGCACTTGCAATATTTGAGGGCTATAAATTTTATAGCTTTCCCAACATCCAATACTATTGTTTGCCACTTAATTTGGTGTAAAAAATATCCCCGAAATGTCAAAAATACAGAAAAACTCACAAGTTAGAAAACTTGGAATTTCCTAGAAATTGCTCTCGCATGATTGTGGTATGCTTCTATACTTCCTATTCTTTCCTTTCCTTCAATTTCCTATTTCCATTCACTCACAAACACAACAAACATCCCTTGAAACATAAAATTAAGGTCAACTTTTTGATCCAAACCACTTAAATAATTAAGACACATAAAACACTAAAAAACCACAATTCTAAATCCTAAACACACGATTAACTTTTAAGAAAACACTAAAAAACACATTTAAACAGCTAGAAAACATAGTATAATCTACACCTATTAGAAACTCTTGATGAGTTATTGGTACTAACCTTAATTATGAATGATTTCCACTTCCTATAAGACAAACTATTTGGGTTAACTGAAGATGTAAGTCTGAGTCAACTATTTTAAAAACACTATTCCTGTTCATTTTGTCCATTCCTTCTACCAACCATCATCTCACCCTCTCGGTCTCCATCCTATTTTATTTTTTTACTCAAATTGTGGTACCTAAGTATGTTCTTTCATTTATTTTACTTGATTTTTTGGGTATTTTGATAATTTTGGGGATTTTTACCTACAAAATACTAAGGTTAGAGTTTGTTGCACTTTAGTGTAATTTATGTTAATTTTGTGTTTTATTTTAGTTTAAAATTTGAATTTTATCTTTTCTCATATGAATTATTGGTTTAATTTCATGTATGAGAATTGGATGAAATTTGAATTGGGTATGTGATTTTGCTTACTAAATTTTGAATTATGATGATTTTTATGCTATTAGGTTAATTTGTTGTTTTTCTAGTTAATTGAAAATTTTCTGGTTTAATTTCATTCTAATTTTGATTTTTGCATGAATTAAATGCTTAATTTTGTCAATGTTGGCAATTATTAGATTAGGTACTCTAGTTTCCTTTTCAAGTTTAAATCTGTAATTACATTGTTAGATTAGTTCCATTTGATAGTTGCAATTCTTTTAATTTTAATTTTTTATTAATTTGGATATTTTAATTTTCTAATTATTTTAATATATTTTATTATTTTATATTAATCGTTTTTGGTTTTATTATGTGTTTACTTTTAATTTTAATTATGTGTTTTCACAATTCTAGAATTTAGTGAACATACAAACCAAATGTAGGAAAACGTTTTTGTTTGTGCTTTTATTTATTATTCTCTTACACTTAATTTCGTTTTAGGTACAATGACAGGATAACAAAGAGTGAAGGAGTTATTGATAGCTAGCCACTAACTACCAAATAATAAATTTCTAACTACCAAACTATGTTGTAAATGGCGAGCTAGGGTGTAACCATAGAGAGCTGGGATACAAATGGTATTTTAAATGTTGCAAACAAAAGAAAACAAAACACCCTTAAATGATGAAACGAGACAACTAAGATGTAAAGAATTTAAACAAAAAGACAAGTATAAAGCGAATTTAGAAAGTACTAATAACAATGGTAAAGAAGTGGGCTGGAGATATCTTCAGGAATCGGAGATGTTCATTTATCCTTGAATCTAAATAAAAGATACTTTCACCATGGTGTTAGGCTATGGACTCGATTAAGCTATCGAATCTTTAATTTCTTTAAAATAGGCAAAACTAATCAGCTCTATAAATGCCCCATGCTCCACTATAACCTAGAATGGGCTCTCTAAGTTCAATAGCAAAGATGCATTAGGTACTAAGAAAGAACCAACTTAGGCCACCTACTTATAAGCTCGAAAGGTTTAACTTAAAGGTTCCTGAAAATCCAACTAACCTATTGCTACTTTTGAGAATCACTATAGACTATGGACTATTACATATCACACACTCAACCCTAACCTTCTGATTATAAAGTTACCTAAAGGATGATCAAGCCTATAAGCAATTCCTAATTTATGACATTTATCTTAAATCCCAAACCAACCTAGACCTACAAACAACAATTTAAGACAAATTCAACTACATTCTCACAATTTCCATCCCTTCATCCTTATAATATCTCCAAACCCCTAAGTAGTCTAACCATGCTTATTCATATTAAGCATAATAGACATTAAATAAACAAAGCCCATACTTAATTAAATAAAACCAAGGTTTGAAATTATAAATGAAGTGATAAAACCAAAATCAACACTAACTTAATAGAAATCAAAACTCTTTATGCTAGCAAATAACTAATCATAACCCAAATTACAAAATCTAAACTAATTGTATCAAAATAAAAATTTTGGCACACATAACTTTCATAAAAACCTAAATTAATTGATCTTAAATCTAAGAACATGCATAAATCCTAACTATTAAGAACAAATTAATCCAAACTATCACAAATAAGCAAAAACCCATAACATAAACCATTAAACATTCAAATACCTAACAAATTCTGATATGAAAAAGCACATAAAGAAGCTCAAACAACCGAGATTAAAGTTAGAAAATTGAGGGAATAAATATCCATTGATAAAACATAAAGTTTCCTTACAAAATTCAAAAATTTCATCTGTAAAATCCGTCAAACATTCATTCCAACATTCTATAACTTGTAAAAATGTGGCTAGCACTAAAAAAGCTATAAACTAATGGAATGAATATGAAAATAAAGCATTGAACCTGAAAGAGAATAGCTAAGCTTATGGAAAATATCAAAAATTTCTTTGTTGGTTCCTCGTTTCTTCTTGGAGTTTTCCTAAAAATGGCATATTTTAAGAGCCCTTCTCTCTTTTTGGAGTTTTACTGAAAGTGGCAAATTAGAGACTAGATTTCTAGGTCATTTATCTTTCTTTATATAGTATTTTCAGTTAGGGTAAACCCTAGGGTTTTCCTATGCCTAAAAATTCCAAAAATTCCCTCGAAAACTCGAATCCGGAAGCGACCCAATGTCTATCGATGTGCAAGCCACGATTGGGGCCCTTAGTACACATTCATGGCTAATTTATCTGTTTTCTGTCATGATCGTGGTTAACTCACCACGATCATAGCCTTATGCTCAAGCTTTTTTCATGATCGTGGACCTAGGTTATTTCTCGGGTCTTCTCTGATTCTCCTCCGAATGCCATTGATGGTTTCTCCTCTAGAGATGATTGTCCAAACTTTGTCAAACTTCTTCCTTTTAGCATATATTTGTGTTCAATCCTTTAATCTATATGTAAACACAAAATAAATGCTAATAAAGTATTTAAAAACAAAGATAGGATTGAAAAGAAATTGAAATGCATAAGAAAATATAAGATGATTCAATCCTATCTGTTAGATCGAAAACAAAAGCATAGTAGATTTGGCTAAATAGTAAATTTCAAAAACTTTTTCCAAAATCAAAATGCAGCGGAAGTATAATAACCAAATCAACATGTTTAATCCATACATGATATGGTATTAGAAAAATAAATAACATAAAAGATGGTAGAAATTTTACCGACTCCTTAGTTATAGTTTTGATTCCTTGTTATAGTATCGTCTCCATGTTATTGTATTCTCTCCTTGCTATTTATCCTCAACCAATCCAATCTACCACTTGTTCTCCTTGGAAAACTTGGTTAGTAAGATCCTTTGGTAGGAAAGGAGAAGAAAAATTGTAGAAGTTTACCTTAGTTGAAAGAACCAAAACTAAAAGACACTCTCTTTGCTAATTTTAGTTATGAAAGATAGGAGCGTAGAATTCCAACCAATTCACCACCTCT
>JANSVA010116291.1:0-10018 GCA_025504915.1 Erythroxylum reticulatum
AATTTAATTAACTCTTAATTAAATTGTTCCGGTATTATTACTCCGAATCTAATTCGGTCATTTCCTTTTTTCTTTCCGTTAACCTCTATTTATATTTCTTACTTTCCTTGATAACCTTCCTAGAAGCCAAAAGGGAAACTAATTGGACTTATATAATTCAAGCTCCAATAAGCCCGGAATTAATTTAGTCTCATTAGAATTAATTCCAACTTATTAACCAAATTTTATTCCATTAAAGAAAATTAGCTGAACTCTTGAATTACTAAATATTATGAGAATACATGTTGATGTTCAATTGCAAACTCTATTATGAATCATATTATAGCCATCCATATAGTAAAGGGGTTAAATTACAATTTTGCCCTTATGTTGGTTTTTCCTACTAAATCTCCCGTTTTACCGTATGTGGTGTTTAACACACAAGATCTTATCTTGGTGTTAAGACTTGATAGGTAGCTAGTCTGTCAAACTACTGTCGCTAGTTTAATCACCAATAAACATCTAGAAGTGATGATATCACTATAAACTCTTTATTTGAGTGAATGTTCCCCGATACATATTTCAATTAATAATTCCAATATACAGATACTAGATTGATACTCTGTAAAAATCCATTCCGATTATATCAAAACTTATAATAAAAACACACATGATTTCATCACTCATCAAGATTGTGATCCATAATAAACGAATGCTAAAGTGTATGTTTTAAGATTAAAGAAACGACCTTCTTTATTTTTTAAAAACATACATGATTCCAGATTCATTTAATAGTTCCATTATTGATAGTCAACTACTATCATGATATGAAACTCATCATTCCCTTGAAGTACACTTCTTTACTTATATAGAGATAAATCGCAACACTACCGTCTAAACCATAATCAAGCGATCAACTTGATTATTGAACAATGAATCAATTAATTTAGAGTCTAATAGTATACATGTTTCCCATACATCTCCAAATATATGTATATTACATACAAAAGAATCTTGGTATCTTATGACTAGTTATATAATGCTCATACAAATAAAACCAAACTCTTTTGTTTTATTAATAATAAATATTTCCATTACAAAAGTAATTGGAAGAAGATTAAGTTATATGTAACTACACTTGCTTTCCAAGGCACTATACTTACATAATTGCAACAGTCACTTGTTGTTAATGATTGTAGAGGTATTCTTATACAAAAAATTACAATATAAAATAGTTCTAAATTCATTTAAGGAGATAAGGTTAGGTACTTTAGGAATCAAATAAAGGAATATGTTATTTATTTCCTTAAGCTTAAAGAATTCTACAATAGCCTTTGTGATTGTTGCCTTTATGAGGAGCTAGGTCTTTTATAAAAGAAGACATTTAGGCTATCTAAACCTGGGGCTTTGGATGGATTTAGATGAAAGACCACACTTTCAATCTTAATGGAGTTGAATGGCCTGGTTAGAGATGATACATTTTCATAAGAGAAATAGTTAGGGATGAAAGATCTCAGTAAGGGAACTAATGAAGAGTTTACTGTTGAACTTCTAGTTAGGTTCTTGAGAAAAGAAGTACCTTCTCTTTTAAATCCTCTTGAGAAGAAAAAACTTGGCCATTGTAGCTTAGGATTGAGACAATTCTATTCGAGTTTTCTTTACTTATGATATAATTGAAGAAAAAATTGGATCTTTTATCCCCTTCTTATAACCAGTGAATGATGTGATAGGTTAAGGCCTTTACATATGCACTTAAGTTTTCCTTTTCCTTGCTAATAAAAACCTTACTTCTCGATTGATTTTCCAATTCATTTTGAACCCCTATTTTGTCTCTTTTGTTTTTTTGACCAACTCTATTATGATACTTACTCCACCTTTGTTTTTGAGAAACTTTAACATCTCCTTGATTTTTCCTAGTCTCTTATCACAAATGAAAGACTTGTAACCCTTAATGTTATGGGAGAGGCTTTTTATAATTGCCTGTAAATATCCTTCCATCTCTACTAGATAGTTGTTAAATTGAAATGGGAAATGTTTCTTACTCTTATGGAACATGTTTTAAACTACTATTAGTGCCTGATCCCAAAAAAGCGGGTTTAAAAACATCCTTTTACTCTCAAAAAATTAAGAGAACCATTCCTTGTTCCCTATTCCTCGTTCCCCGTTCCCCATTCACCAAATCTCTATCTAATCTTTTTCTAGATGTATCATGTTTTTCTTTGTTTATTGCTCTAAGTGAAAACTGAACCATCAAGTTTTAGATTAATTACTTTAATGTTTCCACACATTCCTGTAAATCTGCTAAAAAGTTCTTTAGGTTAAAGTTCTATTCAACTTCTGAGTATCAGAGGGTGCTATTAAATTCTGCTATAATTAACTATGGATCCCTAGTTAGGTTATGTAAGTCTTTTAGTTTTTCCTAAAGAGATCTCCTCTAGAAAGCAAAATTTGATCCATATATAAATGTTACTAAAACTTTGATTCCCTCCTAGATGTTATCCAATTGCACAAACTAGTATATGGCTTAGAGCATTTGGACTTTAACTAAGCTACTATCAAAAGCAACTACCACTCTACCAAAATGATTTTATTGATGATTAGAAATCACATATCATTGCCTAATAAAGAAAATCCAATTAAAGGGATAATTTAACCATATCTTAGTCTTTAATAATCCAATCAACCCTAATTTATTATCCAAAACAAAATATTTCGACAGTTGTTATTTATATGGGTTATTAATCTCTTTAACCTTCTAAAAGGTAATTGAATATTTGATAGATGAGTTTAAGTCCCTTGGACATATTTTTCCCCTGATTTTACTTGTTATCAAGCTTGAAATCTTCATGCAATGATGGTGTAGCTTCTATTATGATAGATGCATATTGAATGGAATGTTCCAAAGTTTCTTCTTCTTAAACTAGTGCTACTTCACCATTGATCTTTTTAGAGGGCTTAAAAGCTTTTTCTTTAGATGCTAAGCTGTCTATCTTTTTGATTATTAGGGAGTTCACCTTATTATCAACTATAGCACTAGTCTAGTAGTTATCTCTTAGCTACTAATATTTAAGAGGCCTTGATTAGTATCCTTAGAAGCTTTCTTTATTCCAATTAACTTTAAATATTCTTTACTATTAAATATTTTTCTAGTTGATTTATGTTGTTTCCCTTTCTCCTTTAGGGAAGGATTATAGTGATAAACTACCCTATCCTTGTCTTCCAAGAGTGTCTCCCCTTTTCCAAGTCTTAGGATATGAATGAAGTTTGGAAGTTCTTTCCCCATATTAATGCTAACATATATTCTTGTACATCCTACCCAAAACCTTTGAGCAGTGATGGAATCTATGCATAGTAGCTTGTCTATAAATCTTGCTAACCTATTAAGCTTTTGATAGACTAGTATTACATAGAATAACCATACAAATTAATCCAAGTAGGGATGTTAGCATGTTTGATATTCTCTAAACTTATACCTGGTGACCAAAATTGTAGGAATAGTGGGTTATTTGATATATGCCATAGTCACTCCCTTAGGATTTCTTTGTAACAATTGATAGTTTTATACTTGAACAACAATATCTTCTAAATGAAGCCCCTCTTTTAAACCATTGCTTTTCCACTACTTCAGGTCCCGACTTTTGATGATAGGGAAAGGAGGGCACTTCATAATGAGGAAACTAACTAGCATTGTTTCCTAGCAATATACTCCATCTTTGAGTATTTAGATGTCTAAGGCTACCAAGGTTTTTCTATCAATTATCTTAGGAGTGCAAAACTCTAACATGTGACCTTCCTTTTCTCCAAACACTTGGGATTAGCTTAAGAGAGGTTTGGTGCTTTCTCCACCAATATCTGCTCATGAAATTTTTAGTTATTGTTTGAGGCAATGAAATGCTACAAGTCTTTAGGTTACAATGGGATGAACCCTATATAAGGTCAAATACTTCATATCATCTTATAGATCTTTCAATATCTACTGAGGTGTTACATATGAATGCTTGAGAAATGTCCTATGTTGTGTGATTTTATGGATGAGAGTTAATGGAAAAACGAGAGGAGGAGCGACAGGATGGGTTTTGGGTTAGGAGGGAAAAGGTTAACTTTAAGTTAATTTTTGGGTTTCAAACTCAAAAAGTTAGTCTCTATTTGTTTTTATAATAAAGCCACCTATTTAAAATACTACATTAGTGAAAATTAATAGAAAAATTTTGAAAAATGATTTATTCGATTTTTTTTACAAAATATAGGGGATTTCTATGATATTTTAAAAGCATAAAGGCTTTAGTAGAGTTTATAAAACTATAAGAGAAATTAGTATCTTTTATCATTTTTAAGTGTAGTATCCTAAAATTAGAAAAAAATATTGGGGATTTCTATGATATTTTAAAAGCATAAAGGATTTAGTAGAGTTTATAAAACTATAAGAGAAATTAGTATCTTTTATCATTTTTAAGTGTAGTATCCTACAATTTAAAACACGAAGTTCTAATTTTGTTTTATAAAATTATAAAAATAATAATTATTTTTAATCATTTTTTATAAGTAATATCATACAATACTTATATGGTTTTGTGCAATTAAGACTTTTTTTAAAAAACTTGATATGTCATACATCTATTACGCTCTTTATATTTTCTTTCAGTGATCTCATCTTATAATTCTTTTTATGCTTTTGTGTATATAAAGCCTTCCGCTAAGTCTTTCTAATTAAGGATTTAAGAAGTCATCATAAAAATCATTATTGTGTCATCTCTTATAATCTGTTGAAGTATTTATAGAAATGAAATCAAGCTTGGCTTTTAGAGCAATTCTTGACTCTACTCCAAGATGTATATTCTTTTCTTGTTAATGAATATTTTGTAAATTTTTATTAAAAACAAAAAGAGAGAATATAAAAATCTAAATTCATATTTAGTCTTTTACGAAACCATTGCATCATCTTTTATGAATTCAAAAAGCATATAATATTAAGTTCCTAAAACAAAAGGTATTTTCAACCCTTTTGTATACCTAACAATTCCCACAACTTAAGAACTTTGTCCACAAGGTTCAATAAAAAATTTGAAAGTCTTTAAAAGGGGTAAAAAGGAAACAACTAACCCCTCCTCTTACCAAAGTTGCGAATATTGTACCAAACCTGGTATCAGAATAGGTTCTAGTACGGTGCTATACTGATACCGGTTAATACTGAGTATCGTTTCGGGTAATTTTTTAAATTTATGAAACAATTCCTGAAATTTTTTAAAGTTTGCAAAATAGTCCATTGGCATATTGTACAGTTGTACTGTATACTTTACAAGTTTACATTAACCCTGTTTCCAAAAATCGTAATAATAAATAATAATCACAATTAATATGAAATACTAATAATTTTTAAATATTTCACATATAAACAATAACCACAATTAATATGAAAAAGACAATCATCATTATACAAATATAAAATTAAGAATATTACAAAGTATTTAAAATATTTCAATAACACAATTTCATTATTTTAATAAATAATAATCATATCAAAACATCTAATTAAAAGAAAGAACAATAAATATCCTTAACTATTACAATTTATAATAATAGTCTATGACAATGAAACAATCAAGCAGAAGTTAAACCTGAAACAAAAACATTTATAATTATATTACATATATACAATTTAACATAAACATTAAATATAAGTAAAATTAAAAGAAGAGAAAAAACAAAAACGTGGAACGAAATTCAATCGTTAACAGGAGGATACCCGTTATAACTGCACTAACCACAATTATCATTTGGTACAAAACCCTCATCATTAAGAAGAGTTTCATCATCATTATCATTCAAATTTAATGTATCAAATGACATGTCAATGCTTTCCCATCTAAGATTATCTTCCAAGTCAATGACATCTACCAAATTCGGTTCTTTAGAAACTCAATCTACCAAAAGATCAATATTATCAATGGAAATTAGATCAGTTGAACTACTTATGCTATTAAGACTCCTAGTAAACATCAAAATTTAATTATTAGAAAATTGTAAAAATTAATAATGATAATAACATACCTTTCCTGAAGCTTTAAATTATAATGAACAATAAACAAGTCATTCAACCTTTTATGCTCCAATCTATTCCTTTTCTTAGAGTGGATAAATTCAAATGTGCTCCAGTTTTGTTCACAACCTATTGCACTCACACATTGACTTAAAATTTGGATTGCAAACATTTTCAATTCCGGAACACCATTTCTGAATGATCCCACCAAGAAACTGTAAGTCATAAGATAACAAAAGTAGTGTTATAAACAAAATAAAGTGATAATTAATTTGCAACAAATAAGAAAAAGGAAATAACTAATACCTAGATAAAATTTTCCTTTTTGTCAAATAGCAATCGACATTCCAAAATCCTCATAAGATAACTTATAAAGCTACATTTATGAGCTTAAGAGATCTTGCATTACATCAATGTTAACAATTGTTGTAATAGTTAAAAACATTCCCTATTAACTGCAACTTGCTTAGTAAGATCTAGTCTAAAATAGGCACTAGGATTCAAAAATTCCCCATCTACAAACAACAAAGAAGAAAATTATCTTACCCTTCTCTCATTGATGATTGAAAGATATGGTGTGTACAAAGAATGCCTATGTTTCAGATTGGCCTTGATTGCTTACGTAGTTCTCTTCATGACAAAAGAAAATATAACCCATTGTTGGCTTTTCTTCATTATCAGTGAAGCGAAGCACCCACACTAAAGGCTCATAAACTTGGATAATAAATTGGCATTGAGACCAAAATTTTCTATCTTCTAGTATAATATTACAAACCTCCACTTCATCATTAAACCTAGCATGCTGAGATGCAATCCATTTATCACTTGTAAATATTTGTCTTAACTCTTTCTTCATCGTAACAAAAGAATGAAGTAATAAGAAATTTGTTTCAATTCTTGTCACAATAGGATAATACAAATTCCTACCATTAGTAAATTACTTTCTCATCAAATTCAATACCCATGCACAATTATAAATGAACTTTGTCACCTTTTTATCTTTATGCATAGTCTCATCAATAACAAGAAAATACCTAGGATCTCCTATATTCTTCAGCAGTAGGTCAATGCAATGTGCAACACAGGGAGTCCAAAAAAGAATTATACATATTCTGCAACCTTTTTTTGCTGCTTTATAAGCAAAATCATTGTCAATAATAAATTGAACAATGTTTTCTGACCCTACTTCATTCACAAATTCATCAATTATTGCAAACAAAGTCTCAGTATTTCTAATAAGGCCACATACATTAATAGATTTTAAAAACATAGAGTCATTTATAGAATAAACCAAAAAATTAATAATAGGCTTTTCTCTCCTATTTGTCTAACCATCACACATGATTGAACATCCATAAGTACCCTAATTCACTCTTCTTTTTTCCAAATAACTTCTAATTTTAGAAACGGAATAACTTAAAAGTGTACCTCTTAATTCATCAATCGAAGGACCATAATGAGAAGCATTGAATGAGGAACCTATATTATACCATCATCTAGCTACTACTATATCGACATTATGAGTGAATCTCTTGATTGCATTACACTATGAATTGAAGGTTGGGCTTTAGGAGTTGTTTGTAGTGTAAAGAAAATAGTTATATACCTTCTTGTCTTCCTCAAATTAGGCTCAGGTACTTCTTCTTAGGTTTGAAATGGAACACTACCGGTACCAGTACTAGTACCACTACTACTACCACTACCACCTTTAACATTTCCACAATCACCATAGAAACTAGAAAACAAACTTCCACTATCAATTTCAAAATTCATCCTTTCTCTTCTATCTCTCTCATGTTGATATTCATTAACCAATTTTTTCATTTGCCACTTCACATCATGACTTACTTTTTTACAAGGTTCTACATCTCCTTTAACCCTAGCTAAAATTTTCTTTAATCAGGTGATTCCTCTACCTTTCAAATGCTTGTTACAAATTAAGCAAATAGTATGGTTCCTCATACCGGGAACCAATGCAATATGAGCCAAAGTTAGATCATTGTATCTTCCTGAAGTGGGCTGATTAGGAGTACTTGAACTTCCTTCCATTTATCTGTAAAAATAAATTAATGCATATATGAAAATAAATAACACATAATTTCATTACACAATATGCATATCCATCTTATCTAATATAACTCATTTTGTATGATTACATTATACAAATATAAACAATTTCCATTTCCAACATTTTCATTTCTAATATTTTCCAACAATTTCAATTTAACCATTACAAAACATACATAAGCAATTTCCACTTCCAACAATTTTCAACAATTCCATTTCTAACAAATTCGAACAATTGCAATTTAAAGTTTCAAACTCCACAAAATATACATAAACAATTTCCATTTCCAATAATCATAAAACATACATAAAATAATTACATAAACAATAATCATAAAACATACATAAGATAAAACTATAAGGCCCCAAATTGTACCTTAGTTGGAATGTTACATGTTTATGAAAGTACATGTAATATAGGTTGAAAAATTGTGAGATGATTGAGAATTACATTTGACTTGAATTTGGTTTAATGGATCCTACTTAGTGAATTGGAATTACTTGATACCATTAAAGAATTAAGGTATTAAAATGTACATTTGAACTACGAAAATTGTCAAGGGGAAAGATAAGTTGGTACATGAAAATTGGAATGATTAAGCCTGAGTTAGTGACATTTGGCATAGTTGATGCACTGACAAATGGCATAGTTAATAAAGTGACAAGTGGCCTAATTAAAATGTGGTATTTGGCAGCATTCATTAAGGGATAAATAGTTTAATGGAAGTGTCACAAATGGTAACTTAAGTGTAGGACATATGTGACGCATGCAAAGAAGACATATGTATTATAGTGGGAGTGACACCTAGCAATGGAAGAGACAAGACTCTACTGGAGTCATTTTTGTCTTGTTCATTCTTCATTGTCTTGAAATCTCACCACCAAAACTCTCTCATTTCCTCTCAACTTCTGGAGTTTTTACGATTAATTTCTCTTAGAATTCTTATAAGTTACTGCATCTAGAAAGCTACTTTATAATACCTTTTATGTTGTTATCATCTTAGTGTTAAGATCATCTTATATTTATCTAGATTTTAGAAGTGCTTTGGTTGTATAAGGGCTAGTTTGATTAGTTCTTTGAAGAAGGAACTTGAAGGTAATTAGGTAAGGGAATACTAAACTTGGTATCATGTTAGAACATGTATTGTTTAATGTTTAAAGTGGATAAAATATATACCGAAAGAATGAAGAATTGAGGTTAGAAACTTGGTACATGCCAGATACCTGTTAGAAGGAGTGGGTCTACTAAATAAATATCGGTATTATAGCCATATCTTGACCTGTAGACATCAAAATGAGATGATTTTAAATTTAGATTAAACTAGATACATATATCTTAAACTTTCATGAAGGAATCCAATTTGATTTCTGTCATTAAGGTTTTAAAATTTGGCTTGAAGTTAAGTTTTGGTTGTTGTCCATGACTGAGAATAGTCTATAGTTTTTTGGGTATAACTCTCAAAATAATAAACCAAATTGCATTAACTTTGTTTCGTTTGAAACTTAATACATCGAGAAACATTATTTTATGAAAACATATTGTCTAAAAAATCAGTTTCTAGGTCAAAATAGCCATATAAAATTGATCCAAAAACCTATCCTATGAAAACAACTATTTGAAGGTTTCAGGTCACTTATCCCACAATTATGGGAAATGGTTAGGAAGGTGAAAAAAAAGGGGTTTTGTGCAATTGATGGACTAAATAAGGTTTAGTTAATTTATTGGGTACAATAGGACTTAAATGGACTTGTTTAAGCTGTGTTTGAACTTATATTAGTATTCGATATAATTGAGTAATAGTTAGTTTAATTATGCATTATTAATTAAGATGATAATGTAAAGGATGTATGGTTTAACAATGATGAATACAATGTTGAATTGCTTGGTGTGATCATGAATGAATGAGTTCCAAAGGCTTATGTATTATGAATTGG
>JANSVA010116322.1:0-10016 GCA_025504915.1 Erythroxylum reticulatum
TCTATTAGGTAATGTAGAAGCAATCAAAAACCCCCTCATTATCATAATGCTATTAGTGATGTACAAAAATTTCATGTAGTAGCAAGTGACAAAAATTTCATGTAGTAGCAAGTGAAATCTATAAAGAATTTTTAGGTAAAGATATTATTACACATAAAAATGAAGCAGCTACAATAGATAGATTAAAAGCATTATGGCATTTAAATAATATGAGAATATGTGACATATGTTATTTATAAAATTACATTTGTGAGCTCAAAAAACATTATTACAAATTAAATAGGAATGAACAAGAAATTTATATCCATATTTTTATCCAAAACAATGTCAAAATTGGAGCACTTGTCAATTTGTTCTTAAGCTCCTCAAAGCTCTTCTAGCATTCCTTACTCCAAATGAACTTCTAATTCTTCCTCAATTACCGGGTTAGTGGAGTAGCGATCATAGAGAATCCTTCTACAAACCTCCTATAATATCCTGCTAGACCCAGAAAACTCCTCACTTCTGTCACTGTCTTTGGTGCATGCGAATCCACCACTGCTTCAACTTTCTTCAGATCAATATGTACCCTATCCTTTGAAATTACATATCTAAGGAATACTACCTCATGAAGCCAAAATTCACATTTGCTAAATTTAGCATAAAGCTCCTTCTCCCTCAGTGTTTGCAACACTATCCTAAGATGTTTTTCATGTTCCTAGTCACTCTTGGAATAAACCAGAATGTCATCTGTAAATACAATGATAAACTGATCTAAATACTCCCTGAATACCCTATTCATAAGATCGATGAATGCAGCTGGAGCATTGGTCAATCCAAATGGCATAACTAAGAACTTGTAATGCCCATACTATGTCCTGAAGGCTATCTTGTTTACATCAGACTCCCTGATTCTGAGCTAATGATAACCTGACCTGAGATTAATCTTTGAAAATACCTTTGCTCCCTACAGCTGGTCAGATAGATCATCTATTTGTGGCAGAGGATACTTGTTCTTAATAGATACCTTGTTGAGTTTTCGGTAATCAATACACATCCGCCATGTTCCATCCTTCTTTTTAACAAATAGAACTGGCGCTCCCCATAGTGACAAAGTTGGCCTTCTGTAACCCTTCTTTAATAGTTCTTCCAAATGTTCCTTAATCTCCTTCAGCTTAGTTGGGGCCATTCTATACGGTGTTATGGAAATAGGTGCTATACTGGGAATCAAGTCAATGGCAAACTCGATTTCCCCCACTAGTGGCAAACCAGGTAAGTCTTCTGAAAAAACATCTGAAAATTCCCTCATAATCGAAAATCCCTCTAACTTTCATTCATTCACATCAATGTGCACGACATGTGTCAAGAAGGTTTGACAACCTTTTTTCATCATCCTGTCATATAACAAAGCTGAAACAATCCTGGGTGGTGGTGTTCTTTGCTCTCCTCTAAAAATCACCTTCTTACCATTTCCTAAATCAAATTCCACCTCATTGAGGCTACAATCTAACTTCGCATGATACTTCTCTATGGAATCCATCCCAAGTATAACATCTAAGCCTTTTAGGTCTAAAGGTAGTAAGTCCACTACTAGTCTAGCACCATCAATGAAGAACTCACATTCTCTATACATCTGACTTATTATCACATTCCTTCCTAAAGGAGTACTAACAATCAATAGATTTTCCAATGGCATCAAATTTACACCATATAAAGTCATGCTTGCAAAAATAAATGACTGCGTGGAGCCAGAATCAATCAAGATATATACTTCAAAATTAAATAACTGAGCCATACCCGTGACAACTTCAGGTACGGTTGTAGCTTTCTCTATTATTATGGTGAACACTTTGGCTTGTGCCTGATCCCTTGGTCTTGCTAAAGGAATAGCCTTTCTCGTCACTGCAGAACTGACCACCTCAGTAATTAGCCTGGTTCCCATTATTTCTACTCTTCTTGGGGCTTACAACTGCAGCCCCTCTTGCCTTATTACTTGGGGATAGTCCCTGATTATGTATCCCTTCTCCTAACATTGAAAACATGCTCCAAGTAACTTGAAGCACTCTCCTTTGTGAAACTTCCCACAATGCTCACATTGAGAGTTCGTGTACCTGCTCCTATCCACCCTGCTATTGCCTCCCACAGTTGAGGCTTGCACTGAAACTGCCCTTATTTGCTTGTTCTTAGAAGAGGCACTACTCCCTACCTCACTTTGTGTATAGAAGCTCTTCATACCCCTCTCTAGTGTTGGAGCACTCATTCCCTTCTTAGAAGACTGCTCCCAGTTCTTCCTCTTCTTATTCACTTCATATTTTATATTCTCCAGTTTCTCAGCCTGGAGTGTAGCATTTACCAATTACTGGTAGTCACATAAGTTGTGGATCAATAACTTCTCCTTAATCTCCAAATGAAGTCCTCCTTCAAACTTGCAGTACTTGTCCTCCTCATTCATAACAATGTTGGCTGCATATCGTGAGAGCTGGGTGAACTTCAACTCATACTCACTCACAGTTATATCCCTCTGTGTGAGATTCAGAAACTTCCTGGCCTTCTCTTGTATATAAACCCTCGAGAGATACTTCTTCTTGAACACTTCCATAAAATCTCTCCACGATAGTACCAGAGGTATAACTTGACTGTAGGGCACTGATTTCCACCAATGAAGTGCGTCCCCTTGTAATAAGCTAACTGCATAATCCAGTTTCCCTTCATCAAATCACTTCATCTTAATTAGGACTCTCTCTATCCTCTTCATCCATGATTTAGCCTCTTTAGGATTTGTAGTCCTATTGAAATCCACAGCTCCATATTTGTGGAGCTTATTATATTGTCCAATCTTCTCCACTGGAGTTTGCATTGGGACTTGTGAGCTTTAGCTCATAGCATATGTAAAAGCCTGAGCAAAGGCTTGAAAGAATTGCGGATCCATGGTAGGCATAGGAGCAGGAGGCATTGGCACTTCATGTATCACACTAGGTGCCTCAGAATCAGGAGCAAAGTGTGTCCCCCCATCTTGTGAGACATAGGATTCATCCGTGTTCCCTTGGCGAGAGCGAGATCGAGGCATAGCTCCTCAAGTTGTCTTTCAAGATGTCATAATCACTCCTTCAATTTAAAACCATTGAAGATCTTTAGTTCAAGAAAAACAACTTTCAAATCATGTAAAATAATTCAAATCATATAAAACAATTTCGAATTATGTGAAATAATTCAAAATAATGCAAGTTATACATTTAGGATAATGCATGTTCATTTCATGTCTTACACTACCCATTTCATTCCAAGGATACTCCTAAACCTAGTTACTCTGATACTATAAATGTTGGACACTCTGCTCTTATAAGACACGTGCCCGACATTCTAAGTAACATCTGAACATACATCCCACAAGGGTGGCTTGCTCACACCAATCATTCACCAAAATCAAACTCATTCCTTCAACTTCAGAACAAATTTTTTTGAAATCTTTGGATCATAATTTAAAAATGACTTCTTCAGAACAATTGTAGATTAATGTCTCTAGTTCATTTTGAATTAAGAATCATCTTATTTGGAGCTCTACAGATCAAGATGTGATCAAAATACCGAAGTATGTTCAGTAAATATCCAATTCATACTCTTCCGATCGATACCCTTACATTGATTCAATCAATCTCTTTCAAATCAATACCAAAACCTATAAATTTTCATGGAGAGATAGAGAAATGTGTTAGGAATCTATTGGTTTAAAAATCAAGTCATTTGGAGATCGGATCAAAGTTATGGTCAAAAGAGTCAAAGGTGTTCAGGTTTGGGAATACCTATGGGTCGCGATCGCGACTTGCACAAGGAACACCGACATGATCATAACTGGGAAAACATGCAAGTCGTGATTCCGAATTTTTGAAATTTTTGCAGAGTTGCGATCATGCTCAGACCTGTTATCTTTAAAAGAACATAAGTCATTCGTGAACCGTTTCAAAGAAGACTTATAGACCTACAACTTCCAACAAGACCTAGAAAGATATTTTGCCTCCAAAAGGTCAAATTTTAAAATTAATGTAGCTGTCCCATTTGTATATCCCATGCAATATTACTAACTTATAATGACTATATCTCTCAATTACAATATTCACAAATTTCATACTTTATATCATTGGAAATATAAAAGCATAATCTACAACTTTCAAGAAGAAAATTTTGTTTAATTCAGCTTAGATCAATACAGTTTTTTTTCCAAAAGTCAGAATACACTTTTTACCCTTATGAAGAACTTGAAAAAAACACAGCATACAAACTTTGAGAAATCATAAGCAAGACATAATCATTTTTCATTAACATCAATAGATATGAGTTTTAAAAAGCTTTAAAGGCATTTCAAACCATACTACATCCTTGGTTTCACAACCCAAAATACAAAATAACTAAGATATACATGAGTGAATAAAAACTTGAAATGTTACTAAATCCTTGGATTTTACATAAACTACTTCAAAATACAAAAAGATGCAAAATTTGAGTGATGCCATACCTCTCGGTTAATTGATCTCTTACTCGTCACCTAAACATGGGACAGAAGGGGGGATAAGCTTAAAGCTCGTGGGTAACCGCTTTATAATCGGTAATAAGCAAAAATCATTGAAACGTTCATTGCCATTGTAAAACTCATATTGAATCATGAAACACATATTTCCCAATTCTTAATTTATCAAAAAATTTATAAGCAACCTAAATCATGGATTCAACAAACTTATCAACAGATAAGCTCATCAAAATAGTTTGGGAGGTTTATAAACAGAACGAACTAACACATTCCCATGCAATAGTCCTGTGTAGTCTTGAACAGAACGAACTAACACAGTCTCATGTAGTGGTTTTGCATAGTCGTAAACATGAGAGAGTCCATGAAGGAGCTCCATGCCACTAGCGGGTAGTTGGGAGAGGACTTTAGTCAAAATGCACTTGACATACTGAATGGACCAAACCAAACCTACATAACATGTATTTCATAACTTGTAACCTTGTTACCTAAAATGACACTTTTTTTGAAAAGTGATTTCATATACATAGTATCTTTTTAAAAATCATTTTTATATTCTTTTCATAAATCATCAACACAATATTCACATATCAAACACAGAGCACTTTCTCAAAGCATTCAAAAAGCAATAAATGCACATTTATAACACAATTGAAAACATTTAACTTTCTTGATTTGGAAGAAACATTAATTGCTTATGACTTAACTATAAAAATGTAACTCACCTTGAATTCCTTGCTTGAAATTTGCTTAAGGATGCCTCTCCTCTTGCTCCTCTTGCCTTTCTTGATTTCCTTCAACATTTGAAAAATCCCATTCAATAGGGATTCAAATTGAAAACCTATAGAACACACATGCACTAAAATTGGCCCTATAATACTTAAACTCATGCATTTTCTAAACTTCATGAATCAAAACCCTTCTGAAAATCCAAAAGATTAGAAATCAAACTTACCTTAAGTCTTCACCAAATATCAAGATTCTTATTTTAAATGAAAGCTCTTCTCTTCCTCTTTCTTTTTCTCTTCTTGATCAACCTTAAATTCACTTTCAAAAGCTAAGAAAAGATGAAACCTAACTCAAACTTCCTTCTTTTCTTTTAAAGAAATGAAACCTCTCTTCCTCTCTTCTTTGTTTTCGTAATTCACTCTTCTTTCCCTTCAATTCACTTTTTTTTTCTTCTCAAATGCAAGACAACATTTTTTCTCTTCCCATTCTACCCTTAATGAATGCTAAATGTCCACTTTACCCTTCCTTTAATGCTTTAAGATTTTAAATGCTTAAGTGTTATGCCAACATTGCCCTCATGCATTCTTACCACTTTTAATTTAATAATCCAATAAATTAGATCCTACTAACATAGACATAATAATTTAAACTCAAAAAATAAATATATCAATACCTCATAATTCATTTAAATCATGCTTAACTAAAGAAAAAAATTTCGGGGGCCAACATGATCTCCCTCAACCTGGACATGATGAAGAATGTACATATGAATATAAGGAGGCGCGGACCTATATGAGACATCTATTGATTAGTAAGAGAGTCGAATGAGTAAGCAACTATAGGAGCAGATGGATATCACTATAATATACTAGAGTAATTGTCAAGGCATGATTCACTATCGCCACAAATGGGAGAAGCAAAGCATTAATAAGATTTAGATTTATCAAATAGTGCAGAATCATTTATGAAATCGACGCTATATAGACACTAGGACTAGTTGAAGATTGCTCGACCAAAGAAGTATATGGTTCAGATATTGGGAGTCTAGTGCACGATCTGAGTTAACCAATAGGAGTTGACTGGGTGGGTAGTGAGATTAGAGCCCTAAGATAGATGGATGAAGGAAGTCATGATATAAATGGCACGACACTTCAAGATTTTTGTTCCATCTCTACCATCTAGAGCGGTTACGTCATCTTCAGCTTCGCAACCATTTAATGCTCAGAGACCCAAGGATCCTTATTAACCAATATACCAAACTTATCGACAGATTGACATTTATAAAGGCAGTATAAGATTGTTAATGTATTTTTTATTTTATTTGTTTCATTATTATTATTTGTTTAAAATTTATTATTCCAATGTCATTTTTATTTTTATTTTATTGTTATTTATTTTTTATTTTCTTTATCCTTTTTATATCATTTTGTTTTTATTTTGCAAGGATGACTATACATAATGTCAAATGGAATCTCCATCGAACTCATAATTTGCAATTTTTATTAATTAGGAAATTACTAAAATATTCCTTTCTCACATTTTCGTGTTCATTCTGATATTATATTTTTAAGTGCTTTTATTTTGTACATTAAGGACAATGCATAATTTTAAGTGTGGTTAAGGATTTAATGAAAATTTTTAGAAAAAATTTCAAATTTCTCAAGATTATTCCAAATTTTATTTTGGAATGTTATTAACTGACATCCTAATTTAGATAAAATATGTCCAAAACACTTTATGTTATTTTTTATTATTGAATTAAATTAGCATGTAAAATGATGAAAGTTAGATTAGACTCTCTTTTATAAGCCAAATTTTAGTAATCATTCAGAAAGTTAACTTGGATGAAAATTACATATTATTTTCATACATGAAGCCTATTTGTAAGCGTTTAAGCCTAAAAGCAAATATGTTTTTATTTTATGTTCTTTTAATGTTTATTGTGTGTTATCATAGATAGTTAGATGATTCTAGAACTTATTTTTACTATTCATGTTGAAACCACATTTTTAAACTATAGGCATTAACAAAATAAGGCATTTAGACTTAACCATTTGTCCTAACCTTTTTTCTTTGGCTATTATCCAACCTATTTTATCCCTTAGGAGTAACCATTTTTTAGACTTAGCCTTTTGATTGATTATATCCACATTGATTACCCTATTTTTCTTGAAAACCTTTCATTATTTTTAATCTTTGTCAGAATTTGCATTTATTTAATTACCTGAAACTTAGGTTGTATTGAAGAATTAAAAAATATAATATTTCTATGTTTGTTGGTATTTGGTGTTAAATTTGTTTCTTCTCAAGTGCTTTACTGTTGTAATTTTATATTCTCTCCAAAATTGCTCGAAGAAATTCAAAAGTTTAAAGTTATTTGTTGGTAGCATATTAAAAAAGAAAAAAGAAATTTATTGTTTGAAGGACCTATGCTATGAAAAACCAAGTTTTATTTAATCTTGTTTATGTGAAATTCCCTTCAATATGTTACCTTTTTAATTATCCTTACTATACCTTACGTAAGCTTCATTATACCCTTTTAGAAATGAGATATTTTGATTTTTGTTTCTAGTTTACCTGTTTGTGGTGAAGATGTAATCTTATTGTAATCTTATGGATAATAATCCTCCCTTGAAATGACTTGAGAGTTTGTTATATTTTCCACCCTAAACAATTTATGTGCATTAAGTGAATTCTTTAGGAGGGTGTGGAATTTTTTCTTTTCATTTCAAAAAGATTACCAATGTGATTGGTATTGATATTTATTGGATCCCGTTTTCGGAACCCAAACATTCGGAAACATTTGACAGAAAACAATACTTGCCCCCAACTATACTAAACTTGTTTTGGGGACACTTGAATAACCCTCATCATGGGTATCGGATTTGGGTGTTCTTTGGGGTAGCTTAAAAGAGGACTTTAAGATCTACCACTTTCATGAAGACCTTGAAGACAAAATCTATCGTCTGAAGAGTCAAAAATGGGCCAAACGATCATATTAGATGAATAGTAAACAGAGGAAGAAGTCTCGGTCATAAAAGCAGAAAGTAGACGAAACAAAAGACAGACGAAACGAAGAGGGCAGACGAAAAAAAAGCAAATGAAGCGAAGAGGGCAGACAAAACAAAAGAATAAACAAAGCAAAAGACAAACGAAACAAAAGTCTTAAGACGATATGGGGTCAACTTAAGACGAAGCAAAGTCTTAAGACGATGTGGGGTCAACTCAACACGAAGCAAAGTCTTAAGATGATACGGGGTCAACTCAAGACGAAGCAAAGTTTTAAGATGATGCAAGGTCAACCTAAGACGAAACAAAGTCTTAAGATGATATGGGGTCAACTTAAGATGAAGCAAAGTCTTAAGACGATGTAACTCTTAAAACAAATGATGTCATCAAAGATGATATGACGTCATCATAAACGATACGTCTTTACAGATGATACATCTTTATAGACGATGCATTTCTTAAGAAGAATGATGTCATTACAAACAATATGATATCATCACAGACGATATGTCTTTACAGAGGATGCATCTTTACAAACGATGCATCCTTACAGACAAAATGACGTCATCACAGACAATATGTCTTTTGCAGACGATACATCTCCCCCTTATAAAGACCATAACCTTCAACTCTGAAGTCTAAAGTTTCTATATTATATGTCAATGGAAAGCTGGACAATTAAATTACAACTTTTTAGAGGATAACTTTAACTAATTTAGCCTCAATTAGTCTAGTTTCCCTTGGAAATCAGCACACAACTTCTACACCTATGAAAGGCTTAGATCAAGAACTGTACATCTACCAAAGAAACATGCACATACACTTGAGGACTTTTTAGTTTCTTTATTTAACTCATTTCCCCAAGCATCAGAAACTCATACATCACTTAATTACATCAATACACTATGAACAAAGGCTTAACCCCAAAATACAACATATACAGGATGCTCAATGTTTACATGCTTATGAAGCTATCCCAAAAGTGAACAAACTAACTTAGTGACAAAAGGTACTATCTTGGAATTTGCACAAATGCCTTGCAAGGATCACTTATATTCTCAATATGCACCTAAGGAGGGAATAATGAGGTGAGCTATATGGCTCAGTGGCTAATATATATATAGCCATTGGAAATTGGCCATGTATTTAAGTATACGTATATGTATGTTTAGCAATTCTAACATTTGTACTTTATTCAAGAAATTTAAACATTTATCAATATAACTCAAACTTAATACACAACATAAACTTTAGCCATTAAACATAACACTTTGTTATGCACCATACTTGAACATCTAAAGATGTAATGCATAATAATTGGCTCAAGGGTTTCATGAACAAAACAGAGAAATCGAAATTTACTCCATGAATAAAACGAATCCACTTTTTCAGATTTTGTATGCCACAAGCGGGTAGTCGGGAGAAGGCTTTACATCGACATGCGCGTGATTATGAAATGGTTCCTCTCTCGCCCAAACACAATCAAATTTATGCTCAATTTAGTCAATCACAATTTGTACTCTCATGCTTCTTTCATTTCATCATATTCTCATATTTTCATGCTTTTTCTCCTTTTCATTCAATTTCAAATGTTATATCCTTTTTCAAGGTATAGCATAACCACAATACATCATGCATTTCCAAATATTCACAATTATTTCAATTTCATGCATATCAATTTTACGCAAAAACACATATACACACATAGGCAAGAATTTACCCAATTACATAATAACTATAAATACATTACCCACCTAGTAGGCTTGCAGAAATCTAAGTC
>JANSVA010116343.1:0-10016 GCA_025504915.1 Erythroxylum reticulatum
ACAAGAGGGCAAGTGATCAAGAGCATAAAGGCATTTGGCAACTACATGATAGTTAGCTTTTGTACTAAGTTAGTTGACTTTTGAGTAGCATTAGTGGTGTATCGAACATAAGCGTCCATGTGTAATTTGTATTAAGCGAACGATGTCATGTTTATAATTGAATGAAACTTTGTAAAGCTCCTTCCTTTTGAGGTTATTGAATGCGAATTGTTATTATTTATATAAGAGAGACATGTTATAGCAAGAGATATAAGATTTTTATGAAGGAGGAGAATTAGTTGCAAGGAATGAATTAAATAAAAAGAGATTGGAGAGTATGATGAGATAATATTGAGTTGTTATGAATTGATGATGCATTGGAGGGAGTGATTTGGGACAACATAAATTGAAAGCAAGGAAAGAGTGATGTAGAAACCATTGGAAACTTTATGTTTAGGGGTTAAGTTTCCAAGGTTTCGCTGCGGTGAAACCACAAGGGTCACCGCAGTGAAAATAGCATTGTAGGGTCGTCGCGTCGAAAGTTATATTTCTCGCCACGATGAAAATAAAATTTCAAGTTTGTCGTGGAGTAAAATTCCCGAGTGGTCCAAAGGATTTTCTTGCGTGTGTTCGTTATAGGGAAACAAGCAGTTCGTCATGGCGAAGCCCGCTACTTGCTATTGAAGAATTTTTTTTCCTTCCAAATGAAGTGTTTTCAACAATAAGACGCTCACGGTTTTACACGAGTTTCAAGAGTTACGCTCCGAAAATTTGAGACCCAACAATTTTGCCAGCAGAGTATGAAGTTGAGCTGATAATGGTAAAGGTGTTTTTATTGGAAACAACTCAAGTCTTATGATTTTCCACAAGAGTGGGACTTCGGAAACAGGGTCCAACATTAATCAATGAACTCCATTTCCTAAAACCTTGTTGAATGCCCTTAGTGTGTGTAATGGGTAAGTCAATGCAACAAGTCATTTTGGGATCTTAAATCAACTCAATATCAAACACGACTATACAAGATAAAAGAGATCCAACAAGATAAAAAAATACGCATATATGAGACTTCATATATTTAAGCTCAAAGTTCTACATCAACAAATCCCAAAAGCATATTGAATATCCAACACTTGATTAAACTCTAATCAAGAATGTTCAACTACAAATTACTATTCCTAAACTTAGGAGTTCATAAAGCATAGCCAAACATAGATTAAACTACTCCCCTTTTAAGCTCATTGAACTTAAGCCATCACTACATCTTCAAAAGGAGAAAGGTTCTTAGCCACGTATAGCTCCAAGAGACTTCACAACCGAGAACCCACCAGCACCCATGGTAGCAGTTGATGGTGGAAAGAAGAAAACAGTGGTATGGATGAGAAAAGATGATGGTGTGTGTGTGTGTAGAAGAGTTGTCTGAATGGTAGAGAGAATGAATGATGGAGAGATATCTATCGGCTCTTTTTACAACTTAACCTAAAATAGGTAATTTTAATAAATTAGGTTATACAGTAGGTAAACTTCCAAAAATGGTTCGGGTATTTGAAGGTTCGTCATGGCGATAGGATGAGTTCGCCATGGTGAACTTTTCCTGAAAGGTTTTGCTTGGAGTTTTTGGTTTCTTCACTATGGTGACATGAACTTCACATCGCGACGAAATTTTCCCGAAGAATTTCTACGTAAATTCTTCATACTTCACTGTGGCGAAACATAAAGTTTTGTTGCATCAAACTTTCCTGTTGTGCTGTTGACTTATAGACTTATCATTTTCAACCTCCACTCCTTGCCTCTACTCCTTGAGTCTCCTACAATGAACAAATGGTAGTTTGCAGTATTGATTGTTTTAGAAAATTAATTTAGTGCAATTACTAATTATTTATGACAAATTTTACTCTCAAACTACATAAAGTAAAGGCAAGCACTCAAGAGTCAAATTAAGCATAAAATCTAAAAATAAGAGCCAATAAGTGTAATAAAAACTATGAAAATGTTACCAATTTATATAAAAAACTTAGGTTCAATCACGCAGCGAGGAGTCAAAGCTGTAGAGAAGGAGTCGTAATATAATCTTCATCTTATTCTTATGTTTATTATCCTTGTACCATATCATGTATATATTGGCATGATGATTTGGATATATTACTTCTAGATTTCTAGAAAGTTTAAAATCTACTATTTCTCCAAATATGGCATGCTTTCTTTTTTCAATCCAATAATAATCAATTTATAAATGTGATTATATTTAAAATTGTGAATTATATGTGTTAAAAATTGATTTGAAGAGCATATTTATTGACTCATAATTTTTTGTGGAAATTACGGAAATTATGAAATTATGGGTATTTTGAACTAGGAAAAATGCCAAGTGGCAAGAAAATTAATAAATGATAGTAGAAATAAATGTCAAATGGTAGTAGAAATTATTGATAAGTGACATTAAGATTTAATGACAAGTTTCATAGAAAATTAGGAGGCAATTGGATTAGAATTTGGAGACAAATATACTTGTTCTTAAGAGGCGGTCAAATGGAGACCACAATAAAATGACAAGTGTCAAGTGACAATGTCACAACACTTGCCACTAACCACTCACCACTCCTGTTGCTTTCTTCTTTGAAAGACAAACATCCTTGTCTTTCGCTTCTACTTTAATCACTTTTTCCCATCTTCTTCATTCATTTTTATCTCTTCATCTCATGAAACTTAACCTAACTATCTTATGTTGATTTTGTCTAAACCCTACACTACCATTTCAAGATCCTTACTATCTTTTCTTGTTATAAAGAAAACATAGCCTAATCCTCCTTCAATGATGAATGTTGGAAGCTAGGGTTAAGTGATATTTTAAAAAGCTTTTAAGAAAATCAAGTAAGTGTTAAGCATTATTCTTTAAGATTTGTTAAATGAAACATGTATAATGATGGTTAGTGATAGATTGATGAAATAAATGGAGTGAATCACATGCTATAACTTAGGTAACGAAATGAGCATATAAATGTTTTGCTTTTGTATATGTGATGATTAATGATTCATAAGTTGTTGTAGAGAAGTGACTTTGTCCTATTTTTTTGTGTTGTTAGTAAAGGTAGTAAATTGATGAATGAATGGATATTTTCATGTTTTGTTTTTGATGTATAAAAACATGGATCATTAGTTTCTTTAGAAATGGATTGGATTGAGTATTGAAGTTAGAAAAAAAGGAAGGTGTAATGTCTTGAAAGGAGAAGAACTAGGATGAAAGATTAGAGATAAGGTGACAACGGTCTTTAAAGTGTGCTGGAATAAGTTAGCTGTAACATTTCCACTGGATATGCATTTGTATTTTAGAAATGAATTGATTTGTATATATCCAAATGGGATCATTTTTAATTTTGAATAAATTAGAGATATATGACTACATTTTTCATGAAGACATTAAATTCAAATTTTGTCTTTAAGAGTTTCAAATTTTAACTTGAAGTTAAGTACTTGGTGTAGTTGTAGTTTGAGAACAGTAAGTAGTAATATGATGTCACAATATGAGATGAATTAAGGTGAGAGTTAAGAAAGAAATGAAGGTGAACAATGAAGTAGAACATGTGCAGAAAATTTATGATGAAAGTGTTTAAGAATATCTTTTATTTTGGTGTTTATGATCAAGCATGGATTTTGATTTATGTGTGGATGATGTTGAACTAAAATTGAGGTATAAATGAAGAAGTTAACAGCTTGAAATGATGAATTCTGAAAATGAATTGTTTGATACTTATGAATGAGATATATTATGGAAAAAGAATAGGATTTCATGAATGATGAGATTTAGCTGAAATTGATGAACCAAATGAGTTGAAGTTTGAGGGTTTAATGAAATCAATTTGTTAGTTGAATTAGTATGAAATGATGTTGCATTTGGAGTGAAATTGATGTTAGAATATATGTAGAAATCATCAGAAATGTTGTTAAGTGAGATATGCTTCTCATATGTTCGTTAGAAGGACTTCAAGTATACTAGGTGGACTTTCTTGGGTCTTCCAACTTCCCATCTCTGTTCAGGTCTGTTTGAAGGGATGTATATTCACTGGGCAGACATTCTAGGGAGACATACGTAAATGTTCTATTTTGATCCCTTTATATGGAAAAATCTCTCTTCGGGGTCTTCATGGAAGTTATAGAACTTGAAGCCCTCTTTAAAGACGTTCGAGAATGACATTAATTTGACATCTATAGCAAAAGTTATGCCTTTTATCCCAAAGTCATGTATATATATAAATTATTAACTTATTAATGTTTTCTTATGAGGTATTTAGGCTTGTGTGTGGATCATAATTCTGCCTAGTTGATCTTGGATTGAGCGATTAAAGTAAGGAAAATGTATTAGGTGTTAAGGAATGATTGAAAGATGACGTTAATTAATTATGAAATGCATATTAAGGAAATGTACTTGGGATTGACATGGAATATGCATTGTACGTACACCACATACACATTTGTGTATAAATGAGTGCGTATATAAATGTGCAAAGTTGTGATGTCTGTAAATGTGTAGGTATTGTATGATTTAGAAGAGAAATGAGAGAGACAACATCCAGATACTACCGGGGCTTCGAGGCAATAGCTTTCTGGAGCAAACTATGAGTAACCTAGACAATCTCACTTGAATAATTGTTTATTTTAAATTCTGTATTGAATTATTTTGTGAATGTGATTGTGTTGATTTCATACATTAATTTTCTAAGGCATTTGATGCATGAATAAGATATTGGAAGTGTTCTTTGTATGTGAATCCGACTAAAATAAGCGTACTCAACATTTTTGTTGAATTATGGACCAAGGTTTGATGAGAAATGTGTATATGAAAAAAAAATGAAATCAAGTGATTGACTGAAAATATATGAATATGATGTATTTTATTACATGAATGCATGAAAGATAAAGGTAGTTATTATTAGACTCGCTAGTAAAAAAAGCTTAAAGCTTAGAATGTGATAACAACCTCTTGCTCAGTTGTAATTGTACCCGGTATCTAGTAAGGGATATGGATCAATACTTAAACAAACCTGGTATTCATAAGGGATATGGGCCAGTAAAAAGGCACTCGGTCACAACAAAATTAAAAATCAAAGTAAGTCTCATGAGCATTACATATATATCTAACATGCATGTTTTGAATGATTGAAATGTATTGTTGAATTGTGTGGAATGAAAATTATGAACATTATTAACATAAGAGTTTTTATGATGCTACATGATGGTAAATGAAATGATGTGAATTATGTGATTTTATAGGTTGATGTGTTATATGATTTGAGTGAACCATCGAGGATGGTTAACTCAATAAGTTCGTAAAACTTACCAAAATTTCAATGTTGACATTTTAGGCTCGAGAGATGATACTAGAGACAGAGAGATTCTAGAAGAAGTATAGTTTTTGTACTTTTGGATCAAAGAAATGGCTCAAAGGTCAGTTAGCTAAGACTGAAGGATTTAGATATAGTTATTGTATAATTTCTCAAGTATGTAGTGTGTTAGGTATACAGAGAGGTAAACTCTGATTAGCTTTGATAATGCATTTATATGGATGTTTTGTAAAGCTACAATATACATATTCGGTTTTTATTAAATGAAATGAGGAATTTTGGAATTTTAATTATTTTGTCTTTCTTTATGAGGCCTCATAAGAGAATATCACTGCTATAACATGCCATTATTATAGGTTATGTATTGGAATGTTCTCAAGGTGTTCTGGTATATACTCTATTGTAGTGGGGTGTTATAGCAAATATTCCGACAGAAAGAAAATGATCGTAGGTAAATTTACCGATGGTCACAGCTAACCGTCTGTATATTCACCAAAGATTACATAAAATATATATTGGTAAATTTACCTATGGCCATTTTTACGACGCCTTTGTTCGTTGGTTAATTTGATCGCCAATTTCTATTACTGACAAAATCCAAAGATTTTCCTTTGGTAATATCCATTGCTAAATGACTTTTTTCTTATAGTGACCATAGAAAACTTTCCAAGTTCAATCAATATATTTCCAGCACATATCACCACCAACATTACATGCATTTCATTCCAATTCAAGCATGACTCATATACAACTAAGCATGCCATAAAGATCAGAATGCTAGTTACTTATTAAGCTAACAATTCAGCTTAAAACTCCAAATTATACTAACTCTCTAAGCAAGCAAAATTCATCACAAACTCATTAGTTTTCGTGGTGATTTGGTGAAGAAAATACATATGTTTTTGGTGTTGAAATTTAGCTAGGGTTAGAATAAAATTATAGAGAAAAATCTAGAGCAATTTCAGTGAAGGAAACAAGAAAGGAAGCAAAAATTTGGTTGCTGGAATTTTCCACATCGATAAGCTAGCTAGGTGTCATTAACTTATAAAGACATATGTCTTAAAGTATGCTAGCCATTTGTTCAACAATTATGTTGTCACGAATCCACTCTTTATACTTCCATTTGTCACCTTTTAATCAATCCATATATTTCATTATAATTGGTCCATTTGTTAGTTAATTACTAGTCCATTTGTCACTTATTTAACTACGCCAAATGTCACTCAATTTTAGTCTTAATCATCCTAATTTTCATAAAACAAATTTTCTTACCACTTGGCATTTTTTTTCTTTCTAAATCAAACTTACATTTAATCCATTAATCTTTCAATCAATAAAATTTAATCCCAATTTACAAATTGAAATTCGAACATACCGAAATTCAAGACATACTAAGTCACAATTCACATCATGTTCACTTAACTTCTTTCATACCATGGAATAAGTCAATTGAGTACATATTTTATCTTTGTATTGTGTTCAAATATAAATTCGTGTATGAATGCTAATGTTATACATGTATATGCAATGCTCAATCTAAGGTTAAACACTAAGTATATACCAAAAAATAAGATATCATAAATACATAATCATAAGTAAAAAGAAATAACTTTCAAAACTATAGCAAGATCTCAACATTTGATACTTCTACTCATGATTAATCAATATGCATTACCTTTAGAAACCAAGCAATCTAGAGATAGACTTAGACAAAATATGTTTAAGAATAAGATAGATCCATAGGTGAACTTAAATACCATTCATGATCATGACATTCCATAATTTTGCAAATCATTTCACATCTACACCATTAAGATTCACATGCATAATCATGAATCAAAGGACTTTTTAGGGTTGTAATGTGGGAAAGGGTAAGGTGAGATGTATTGGGGTAAAGTAACATAAAAGTCATCAAAGCTAGTGAAACAAGAAAAGCACTCAATATACCATCAAGTACAAAAAACCAACATTCACTCACAATTGTGTACATTAACTATGATGAAGGCAAAAGCTATATCTACTAGCTCAAATTCAAACTCTCACACCACAAACCACATGAAGCATAACCAACTAGAAGGAATCACTTATACAATTGATCACAATATATTGAAACTACAAGGAGTGATCCTTCAAAGTCACATCAACCTTATATAGATTATAAACAAGCCACCCAACAATAAAACTTTAGAAGGAGAAATAACTATGAATAACTTTTCAAAACATATGCATTTCCTCCTTGATATTTTTATTCAAACAATTTTTCTTTCTTTTCTTTTCTTTTTCTTCTTCTTTTCTTTTCTTTTTCTTTTTCTCTTTTCCTTTCTTTCTTTTTCTTTTCATTTGAAAGTTGAAAGATGCTACATCAACAATGGAATTCATAAAATGGCATTTTGAAAAATATAACCAACCTACATATATACGCACCCCTACACTAAGACTTTTATATATGCACAATCATGAATAATTCATAAATGCTCTACTAGATTTATAGCTTGGGTAGGACATTTGATTAATTTTAATAGTATGTAATATGGTTAATAAAAAAATAAAAGGCAAATAAAGCGCAAAGGAGCTCAATAAAGGAAAATCATATAAATAGGTGGGCTATTTAGTTAACGTAGCTTATGAACAAGGAATGCCTATATCATTTACATATTAATGCATGTGTTAAAAATGTGGTTTTGATTATAAAATTAAAGGAAATTTAGGATATACATATCATGAAGGTCACATATAAGCAAAAGACAACGAGACTGATATGGATATGTCAATTTAAAAAGGCTCAAAATTTGATAGCTTATCGTAACACTAACCAAAATAAACTAGACCTATTACTATAATAGTGGTGAGTCTAGGTCGATCCCATAGAGAGTCTATGTAAAGTTTATGAAATGAAATTAATTAGTATTTAGGTTTAGGGGTGTTTTGGTTTTTAAAAAATAAGAAAACGAAATAAACCTAAACTAACTAACAAAAGCAATTTAAAGAGAACATGCAAAGTGATGAAAGTGGTGAATTCGTTAGGAATCCGATTCTTTGGTTCTATCTTGGACTACACCCTAATTAAACATATTTTGATGATTTGTTTCTCTCAAACCTCTCCTAGAAATTATCAATCGTAGCTTAATCTATTAACCTAAGTTTTCCTTTAGATTGTTTTTAATCAAGTTATGATCGTTAATTAAACTTAACCACCAAATGACTTAAGATATGATCTCTTAATTTAATTGGGCAACCATATTATGAATTAGAAAAACTGATTAATTAAGGTAGCAACCACATATGATGTGTCATTTGACCTAGGTTATGTTATCCCTAATGATTACAAACAATTAGTCACTACAACTGAATTTCAATATAACAATTATGAATTACATTAAATATTCTAGCAATGGGTTTGTAATAAAATGATCCAATGAACATATTAAAATCATCTTTTTACAATACCCAAATCCATACATATCGGATATATCAATTTCTAAAGAGAGAAAGAAACAACAAATACAAGGAAGGAATGCTTAACTAAGTTATCGGTTTTGATATCGCCTCTGAACTGATTTCAATATCACCTCCAAACTGACGTCAGGAAGTTATCCCTCTATGGGTCTTCTCATGGTGGAGAGCTTACTGCCCTCTTCATGCTCTCCCAAAGCTCCTAAAGTTCCATAATTGAAAACACCTTCTATTCCTTCCTCTCAGTCAAAACACCCTTACTCTTTCATATCTCTCAACCGTTACATAAACAAAGATTTTATACCAAAAAATAGGTTGCGGTAAGCTTTTAATAGTCACATCCATGATTTGGAGTGACACACTTACATACGATTATGTATGGTGCTCTCTCTTCTATTTTTAAAAACACAATACCCCTAAAACCCTTTCTACCAACTTTTTGCTTAAATCTATGTCTCCAACATATGTGTTTTGTCTTGGTTGTCCCTTATATTGTGCATTTTTCTCCTTCTTTTCCTAGATGCTTCAGTTTTTGGTATGGACTATGTTTTTTTTTGGCATGCACTATATTTAATGCTCCTATATGTGTTGCCTGCACTGCACTACTATAATAGTTTTTTCTTTGGCGTGCTCCCCATCTACTGCCCTACCGGTTGCTACGTTTTGTCCTCTATTTGCTTCCACCCAATCCATGTCTTAGTTTTCCTTCCCTTAAATTTGTTTTTCATTTGCTTCTATCCATAAATTCACATTGCATAGGAATGATGAATAATTCATAACCATGCAACTGGTTGTACAATCGTGACACACACACTCACGATTATGTAACTTTTCCATGGGATTAAGATATTTTAATGGTTCATTCTTCATTTCTTTTCATTTTTTGTCTTCTTTTTTCTTTAATGTTGTTCTTCTTGCAGTAAAAAACAAAGGATTTTAAATCTTAAAAAAACAGCTCAAATGTAGTACTTTTGACTCACTTTAGCTTTTTTGCTTCCGAATTATGCCTAAACCACTGATCTGCTTCGTCTTTTGGTTTTACCCTTGGAGGTTGAATCAAAAATTGAATTCCAAGGATTGCAATATAGAGTTCAGCCTCGGGTCATCTCACTTAATTGTAACCTAATGCAATGGACCTAAACAAGCCTAAATGTCATGAAATGCAACTAAAATTAGTTAGGAGGGGGTTTTGGTTCTTAAAGAAAACTAACAAAATTAAACTAATTGTAAGAAAAGTGTGTAAAAAGT
>JANSVA010116362.1:0-10015 GCA_025504915.1 Erythroxylum reticulatum
ATTTATTTTTCATGTGTTAAATTAGCATAATTTATTATTCTACACTTATTATTCGTATTAGAAGCACTATTTACATTTTGTTTAAAATTAACCTAATTATTTTCATTTGTTTTCAGTTACTTATTACGTCACTAAATGGTAGGATCATAGGAATTATATATTCACATTCATTCAATTAAAGGAAAGGAAATGGTATATTTTATTGGTTTTCATCATTCTCCTTCCAACTTATAGAAAAGGAGTTTTTTTTGCTCAAGCAATGTCATTAATTAACTTGTTTTAGATTGTTAGCTTCGTTTCATATTTCAAATATGTGGATAGATCTAGCTATTTAATTTCCTATTTCGATGCAGTCAGAGAAACAAGGACTTGTTCTTAGATGTCATTATTTGTTCGCTCTTCAAGTTTATTTTTGTTCTTGTTCTCAAAGAAAAGAAACTATAAAGTCCTAATCTAAGAATGAAAGTTTGGGGATTGATTGTAGAATTGGGAAGGTGTTAGGCACCTAATCATGCTCATTTTAATAATTACCTAGGCTTATGACAAATTTTACAGATTTAGGGAAAGATTCAAAGAAGAAAGGTAAGATTGGTAGGATGAAAATGTAAGACAATTTGTCATACCTTTGATAACTTAAATTGTGCAATTTAATTTGTTATAACATAATTGATTAAAGAGTATTTAAATTATTAGGCTTAATTTTGATTATTATAATTGATAATACTTTTTTGTTAATTATACATATTTAAAATTTTGATATATAAATAATAGAGAATTCACACACTTTTTTTATTTTTGAATAATTTACCCTTCTTTTTACAAAATATTCTTTTTCGAAAGAGTGTTGCTCATCCTTCTTCTTTATAGTCTAGAGTTGTTCGTTCATCTAAGTAAGTCGTCCAACTCATGTCTACCATATGCATTCCTTTAATAATACAATTCTGATGCGTTTGGGTTTTGTGTGAATGCAAAGGAAGTCTTGATTTTGTATTGTCGTTTAGAATATTCTTATAATCATTGATAAGTTTTTATTTTTTTCTTAAATAGTTTAAGTATTTACTGTATGTGGAATGAGTTTGAGATCTTATGGATGATTTGAGGCATAACTAAGTTCTTAGGACAGTATATAGTTTGGAAACCAGTGATGCAAACTTAGTATTATCGCAAGAAATTCATACATTTAATAGACAAGACAGTTCTTTGCATAGTAAACCTCTAGGACAATATATAGACTGGAAACCCGTTATACAGCTCCCGTGATGCTTATCTATGGTTATATATGGAAGAATATCTTTCAGGCTACAAAGAAATTTTACTTTCAAGAGTTTGAGGTATAAAAATATATTTTTGTATTTTTAATTGATTTTTATACATTAATTAGATAAATATTAAATTATAAGCACTTATCGTATATTTTTCCTTTTGTTTCAGAAAGAATTTTTTGGAATTCTGAATTTGACGCTATCATTTATAAAGTATAGGAGAGATGAACACGTACACGTTATCGAGACTTTGTTGGTGTAATACATAAAACTACTGTACGACTACCTTATATTTCTGAACAATTATAGAGTTGTTGGTAGCAGCATTGGACATGAATCGAGACAATGTCTATTTTAGAGCGTAATTCTACCAATAGAAGTTGATCTATCACTCATTACGAGCATGCAAAGAGACTTGTAAGTATCTACACTTAACATTTATATTATGATTTTTTTACTTTGGTGTATTTCAATTTAATTTGATATGAATTTTAGAATGAAAATATGTGAATTATAAAGAATGGCAATGTTATAATTGTCTAGTGCCATATATGGTTATGTTAGAGGCAAAAGGAGTTCGAAAAGGGGAGTCTTTTAGGAATATAAGGCTAAGCTTACATATATAGTTCTTCAAGTTAATAATGTCTAACAACTAGAAGATGAATGGATAAGAAAAAATAAATTAAAAATAGGAGTTGCTTGGTGACACCAAGAAAACTAAAAGGATTAAATGCAAATTCTTCAGGTACTCATTAATAGATAACTATATATTAGATCTTTTACTTTACCTTATTTGCATTGGGTGGCGTCATCTGAAGTATGTCAATTCTTAAGGGAGTTTTATAAGGGGGAGTGAAAAGCCTATCAAGGGTCATTTGTTTATGCCTTTAAGCAACTTAAATGGAAAGTCCTTTTTTAGTCCCTAACGTTTCCATCAAAATTCATATCAGATTAGTATTTTGGAGTGCTAGAAAAGAATCTCAAAATTTTCAAAACTACTTAGATCCATCCCTCAACTGGCAGAGCCTTTAACTCTATTAGGATTTTGTCAATTATCTGATGACTTATCATTTTTCTTTTTAATTTTTGCCTTTAATACGTCCTCTAGTGCCAATATAGAGTCCAATTAGCACCAATGTCCCAACAATCAAAATATAATTGGGAATTAAGGATTTCATGATTTTCTTCTATCCTTCTTCTTTGTTTAAATCCTAACAATATAGATTTTGAATCAGTAGAGAGCAATGAGAGTTTCCTTTTTTGAATTCCATTAATACAAGTCTCGAATTAGTTGTAAGGTTTGTGAAAGAAAAGCTCTTTCTCTCTTTTGAACCTTCAATTGCAAAATAAGAGGATTCAGTCTTGTAGTCAAACTTATACAATAGTTGATCTCTTTCTTCTGCAAAATACTTCAAAATCCTTACCAAGGATTAGGTTTCACTAAAAATCTTATTAAGAAAACACAGAAATAAAATTACAAGGATGAAGTGTGTGAAGTTGATAGTGTTGGTTTAAGTCAATCACATCAAGGAAATTTGCATTATTGTCCATATGGTTGTTACTTGCCTAATATAAGCATATATGTCTTACTAGAAATTGGTGCCATTCTATGTTCATTTATACAAGTAGCCAATACAAATTTCCCTCTTAATGTTGCCTTAACACTTTAAATGTGCAATCTTAGTTATTAGCATTAGATTTAGATGGATTAGTTTTATAACCAAGGTTAGCTAATAAGAAGATAAATATGCTATTAAGTATTCATATACATAGGAATATGATGAGTTGTGATAAAGCTCTAAGTATTTCCTTCACTAATATCAAGTTTCTAAAATTTACTTGGAAGCAATGATTAAAAAACACAACCATTTTGACCGGTTCGACCGTAAAGATCTTTGAAATGTTTAATTTCTTGGTTCAGTTTTCAATGTTCCATTTCAATTTACTTAATAACTCTTATTAGCAACGATTAAAAAACCCAACCAATTTAACTGCAAAAACTTTGAACTGTTTAACTTTTTAGTTCAATTTTCAATATTCTAGTTTGTTAATAACTCTTATTGTTAAAATCCAATTAGTTTATTAATTATTTGATCAATTTTTGTAAATTAATATGTTCTTATAAATTAAAATTAATTAATTAATTTTCATTTAACAATCTCTTTTTTTAATTAAACTTCAAATTATTTGATGGGCAAGGACAATCTCTTTTAATAATATTTTAAATTCTTTAATTTTATTTAATCTTTAGTCTATTTTATGATGATCTAGTACTAATTGAGCCTTTTAACTCTTAAATTTCTTGTCTTACCGTTTTAATTTCTAATCTAGTTTTTAAAACATTGCTAGTGAGATTTCCTTACTCCTTTATGCTTAAGACTTGATATATGAGGTTTTTATTAACGAATATATGAATTAATTAAAGAGTCATTGTTTTACTTATTTTGTCCGAAAATAACTTTGCTTATGTTTTCTATTAAGGTCTAAATTCCATTAAAAGTTTCATTATGATATTGTAGTTTGCATGGATTAGTCATGCAAACGAAACTTAAACTCTTAAGTAATAAATAAATCAATTGAAGCTAAAAAAATCACTGGCTGATGCTAACAACGATGAAAACATAAGAGTGATCGATGGCTAGAAAGGCAGCAAAGGGGACAAGATTTTAGTTTTGAAAGTAGGACCCATTAATGCTAGTTGTATTCCATGTTGGCATTGGCGGGACATGCTAATGACAAAAATAAAGAAAATAATAGATCGTCAGATAATTGACAAAACCCTAAACCCTGACGGGTTAACGGTTCTATCCTTAATGGTTAAGGGCATTGCAAATTGAGGGTTATACCCAACTAGTTTTAAAAATGCTTTGTGCTCTTTTAAGACACTAAAAAACATTAGAGTTTGACTAAAATTTTGATGAAATCTAAAGAAATTTTTTATCTGTGCATTTTTGGTTAATGTTGAGAAATGACGTGTAGGAATATGTGAAGAGGCGTGATAAATATCAATGACATTCAAATTTGTATCATAAGCATATATCTAACTATACTCATTTTCAATCCAATCATGTTTATACATACGGAGTAGACATTTTGGAGTCTTACCCGGCCCTCCAACTATACTATATATTAAGTTTACTTTAGTCGTGGTTGATTATTTTATCACAACTAAGATTGTAAAGCAAAATTTGAAGATCATTACAATCAACCCGTATAGAGTCTATTTGGTCATCATTAGTGATGAAAATCTTTAATTTACTAGCATGGGGTTATAACAGTTATATGATCAGACGAAAATCAAACAACGCTTCGTGGTTATTGCTTATTTGTAGACTAATGGTCTAGCAGAAATATCAAGTATGGTCATCCTTCAAGGCCTGTAAAATAGAATAGTAAAAGCTAAAAACACTAAGGTAGATTAGATGAACTCCATCCTATGGGCGTATCATACCACACTTAGAACCTAAGTAGAGGAATCACCTTTTAGTCTTAACTTTTAGAGTAGAAGTGTTCATATGTTAAAAAACCTGAAAGTAACCAATATTTGCAAGAGGTAAATAAGAGAGAACTTATAATGAACTGGATCTTTTAGAAGAAGATATGCACAATGCTTTCATAAGGAACATTACATTTCGGTACAGAATCAGAGAGCACAATGCCAAGGGAACTTAAGTACATGACTTGAAAGAAGGAGACTTGGTCCAAAGGAAAATGAATGTATTTGATAGAGTTGAAGCAAAAGGGCCTAAATAGTCTGGTCTTTTCATTATAAGGAAGATTTTAAGGCCAATAATTTATATATTGCCACGTATGAATGCGAGGTAAATGCCTTAAACATGGAATGAGTGGTATCTATGACAATATTATTAGTAAATATTATTTCCTTTTGCAGTACATATCTTGTATATAACTATTAATTTTCCATAAATATTATAACTCTTTATTAAAGGAGACCAAAATGCAACAAATACATTTTGTGAAAGTAAAAATGCATATTTAGAGATATATATCTACCTTTATGATGATTGTGAAATCAAGTTATTTGCTAAAGATATCGCATACTAAAAGATGGAAAGTATTGAACAATTAACAAGTTTTAATAGAGGTAAAACAAAAGAACTTTTTCTAAAGGTAAAATACACACACATAACTTAAATATAAAAATAGACTTGTCTTAAAGTCGTCACATAAAAAGATGTTTTACAAAGACAAACCTATCCTGGAAATTATTGTTATGTTTCGACTACTATAGATTTTGCTAAGGCAAGATAAGCTAGATTGATAAAACATAGGCTTGACTTATGTCATTACTACGTATCAAATTGCTAAAAATACTAATACATCAAGAAAAAATTATAATCACGATTTTCTTTGTCGATGATGTAAGAAATAAATCATACAGCATATAGAAAACCCATGGAAGAAGAATGCATGATAAAGACAAAGATAAATTGGCCTAAAAATTGGAATATTTGCATTATTATTTTGTGCTTGAAGGTTAACATGTACATTAAACTTATTTCACTAAGGGGAGAACTATAAACCCAAACAAGGAAGAATCATTATAAAGGAGCTATTGAAAGACCTTTCTCAAATATTGTAAGTCTCTAATCCTCAAACCTTTCATCTTCAAAACTCTTATCCAAATCTTTCAAGATGGAGGCAAATTCATTAAGGGCTTGAAAACAGATTTAAGAGCAAACAAATCATTGATATGTAAGCTATCGATCACTAGGTATGTATGCCTTGATAAATTCGTTTCATTGACTAAAACTTTTGACTAAGGAAGAGGTGATGTTCTTGTAATTCCATATCTTAAAAGACTTTTTCTTTAAAAAGTGACAACATACATCTAGCCTATATTATTTACTAGTACCTGATTATAAGCCTCTAAATTCAGCTTCTTGTAATATACGTTTAGACTATGAAATTTTTTTATTGAGGGCTTTCAGTTTCTGTTTATATGCCACTAGCTCCTACTTCAATTTTGTCTCAATCTTCTAATAGATGATGATCATCTCATCTTAAGTTTATCAAAGTCTATCCATCTTTATTTAAGACTTTTAACACAAGACTTCTATAGACATAAAAACCTATAAAAACAATAAAAAAGGACTCTACAAGGTCAAATTTTCTCTTTTGCAATATTGATATCAAATTACTAGTGCAAAATCTCTAAATGTCTTCTTTAAATGTGTACTTTGACCATAACCTTGACACCTCACTTTAAGGTAAAAAGCTCCTATTCAAGTTTTTTTCCATTTATCATTGTAAACATTTATAGAAATGGTTGCCTTGGTTGCCTTAATGGAAGTTTATAAAGGTCGAGAGCTTTCCTTGTTTGGTCTACATCCAAGTTGATGGAAAAAATAGAGCTAAAAAATGTTGTCTTTTAGCTCAATTAACCTCTTGCAATTATGTCTTCATGTTAAAGTCAAGGTCTACCTTCCCTAAATATGCATAAGCCCCAAATCTCTCTCAACTAAAAAAGAAATAGGGAAAAAGTTCTCTTGTATTTGCATCCTTTTTAGGACTTGTTAAGACTTATTCCAAATATGATATTTAAGCTATACTTGGAAACTTGTATAAGAGACAAATTTTGTGCATATAACTTAAAAAATATAAAGTGAGCTTGATACTTTCTAGATGGTAGAGCATGAAAAGGATGAAATAAGGCATCAATAGTGAGGATGAAATTCACTTAATGACAAATTGATCTCTAATATAGTTTAGTGGCATAATTTGTTTTGCGAGAGTCTTTTCCCACACTTACAACTATTGTAGCAAACATTAGCTTTACTATGCATGGCAAAGCAAGTCCTCCTGAGCAAAAGAGGTGCCTAATATTAATATATACAGGAATGAGAAAGTTATTTCTCATCCACTCAAAATTGCATGCCTTATTTCTACCTACATATCTTTTAGTCTTGAACCTTGTTGTCATTCCCATGTAAGGAATAATAACTTGATAGCATCTTTGCTTTGCCCCCCCTATTACTCATCATTATTGGAAACCCTAGAATCCTATGTAAGGAATAATAACTTGATAACATCTCTACTTTACCCTCCCTATTACTCATCATTGTTGGAAACCCTAGAATCCTATAATTCTTGCCCAAACACACTAGTAGTAGACATTTCAACAAGAGGAATGAATGAACTCAATAAATTTGTACTTATAAGAAAAAAATAATTTCATAGTTAAGAGTACAAATGAAGAGTTTAGGAAGTTTCAAAGAAAATTTTACTAATTTCTCATAATAAGGAAAAGTTCTATAACAAGGCGTATGAGCATTATTTTTAAGCATTTTTAATGGCTTGGATTCATTACATTTTGAGTATTAGATTTAAAGACCTTCTTATAATGTTAGGAATACCGTATTAGTACCAATAGAGGATTTAGTTTTGGTATGGTACAATATCAGTACCGGTCAATACTGGACATCATTTAAAATAAAATTTTTAAATGTAGAATATATCTGAAAATTTTAAAACTACAAAATTGTCTGTCAATATATTAATTACATATGTTATTATGATTTAGTAATCTCTTATAGGGCGTTTGGTTTACCTGCAAAAATAGATAAAGAATAAAATAGTGATTCTTTAGGTTATGTTTGTTTAGGGGTTTAATTAATGGAATGAAATGGAATGTAATATTATTACATCGTTTGGGATGAGGGTTTATAATGGAATAGAATGGGATGGGATGGAAGAGGAGAGTTTTATATTACATTTCATGTCATCTTAAACAGTAAAAATTAGAAACCTCTGATTTGGAGGGTTTAGGATTAAATATAAAGTGATAAACAACTTTTCAATCTATTATTATATTATAAACACCTCTTCCAAACAACATTTCACTATATTACATTATGAACCATTTCATCCTTCCCAAATAACAATTTTCTAATGTTACATCCATTTACATTCCATTCCATTATAAATCATTTCATTTCATTTCATTATAAACCATTCCATTCTATTTCATTCCATTAAAACCCTTCCATTCAACCAAACATAAGGTTAGGAATAGAATAGATGAGTAATATAATAGAATATGTATTATTTAGTTTGATTTATTCTTAAGAATTTTTAAAAGGATGATGTAATGTCAATGTTTAGTTTGAAATTATAAATTTGAAGTGACAAAGAAATAACTAACAAAAAGACCAAAATATTCATTAGTCCCCACTAACTACATTATTATTATTATTATTATTATTATTATTATTATTATTATGTGGATTCTTTAAGGATATTTTTATCTAACTAGTCCTCATTTTTATTCCCAACCCACTTACAATAGGTAAAGATAGGGAAGATGATGAGTTTACTTATTCCTCAAACTCAAGGAATAAGTATAACCTTTGAATTATATACTTTGTACATTTTCTTCAATCAAACAACAAAAATAAATAAGGAATAGAATGATTATTCCAACCAACAAAACACCCTCTTAGAGATTAAAAGTAATCGATACTTTCTACTTATTACCGTACATACACATAAAAATAAAAAGGCTCTCTTTAGATTCAATATGTATATAGTCAAAAGATGCCATATTGGAGTTTTCCATATTTGGTATTTAATGCAATTCATGTCAATCTATAATGAGTTATTTTAGGCCAACTAGGTCAAAAGTATCAACTCTCTTCAAGCTCTTAAAAGAAAAATGGCGAAGAAGAAAGAGTTATGGTATACAAGTCATTAGGAAAACAGAAAGAACTGCTTCTTATTAGAGCATTGACTCTAGAGAGTGCATGGTAAAGAGTGTCGATTGGGAAGCTATCGGTAATGAGTTGGAGTCTAGAGAGTGCATGGTAAAGAGTGTCGATTGGGTGTGTGTATTGTGTGATTTGTGAATTACAAAAGGTTTATTACATATAATCGGGCTTGAAATTTTGGTATCAGATATACAATCTTGTTGAATGTTTTTGCTAGTTACAATTTTTCAAGAATTTTATTTATTGGATTTTTCTTGCTTTGTAAAGGAAAGTTAAGATAAATTTGTGGAAATGTAAGCTAAAATTATGGAAAATAATATGAAATAGATTGTGTTGTTGAATTTATATATGTCATTGTGTCTATAAACAACTAGATACTGTGAACTCATAAAGAATTGAAGTTTTATTTATTTGATTTGCTTGATCATTCTAATAATCATAAAAATATGATCGAAATTGATTCATCAAAATTTTAATTTGTTAATTGATTTATATTAAACATACAATTTACTAATTATTGTGTAAGTAAAATATTTAATATATGATTAATTATAGATTTCATATACTAATAAAAAATAAAAATTTTGCATTCTTATATTGTTCATTGTTGTGATTTGAAATAATATTATAAGTATACATTCATCATGCATACATTATTCTTCTTATCTCATGAGTTGTTAAATACCTAGTAGAAAATAGTCCATGTGAATTGTTCTTATTTGGTATGCCTTTAAAATGGTCTTTAAGATATGCCTTGATTTATAAAAGTATATTTATTACTCAAAACAATATGAAATTGTAAATGTTAAAGTAAAAATTTTTGCTTTTTATTTAGGAAAATAAAGTCATTTTTTGCAATTTGTGTTATCATAAAAAAAGATGTAAGATATAGTCTATCTAGACATACTTATAATTGACTATTGAATTTTTATAGTCATGTAATAATGTTATATATAAAAACATTATTTTTAATATGAATTTATTAATTTAATTTTGACATATATTTTAAATTATTTTTAAAAATAA